>JAVLUX010000022.1:29832500-29985000 GCA_032164185.1 Moxostoma hubbsi
TTGGACAGTTGAAGACTGGAAAAATGTTGCCTGGTCTGATGAGTCTCGATTTCTGTTGAGACATTCAGATGGTAGAGTCAGAATTTGGTGTAAACAGAATGAGAACATGGATCCATCATGCCTTGTTACCACTGTGCAGGCTGGTGGTGGTGGTGTAATGGTGTGGGGGATGTTTTCTTGGCACACTTTAGGCCCCTTAGTGCCAATTGGGCATCGTTTAAATGCCACGGCCTACCTGAGCATTGTTTCTGACCATGTCCATCCCTTTATGGCCACCATGTACCCATCCTCTGATGGCTACTTCCAGCAGGATAATGCACCATGTCACAAAGCTCGAATCATTTCAAATTGGTTTCTTGAACATGACAATGAGTTCACTGTACTAAAATGGCCCCCACAGTCACCAGATCTCAACCCAATAGAGCATCTTTGGGATGTGGTGGAATGGGAGCTTCGTGCCCTGGATGTGCATCCCACGAATCTCCATCAACTGCAAGATGCTATCCTATCAATATGGGCCAACATTTCTAAAGAATTCTTTCAGCACCTTGTTGAATCAATGCCACGTAGAATTAAGGCAGTTCTGAAGGCGAAAGGGGGTCAAACACAGTATTAGTATGGTGTTCCTAATAATCCTTTAGGTGAGTGTAAGTACCATACATGTGGTCCATATCATTTTTTTTATTATTTTTATAATTTTTTTTGATAATCTTCCTTTCCAATTAACTGAATCATTTAGTTAGAAAGTTCAGAGCAATTTTTCAGGTTCATGAACATATCATTGTGAGCTGAATAAACCAATTTATTAAAAAGTAATTGCTACTTCTCTTTTGAAAATGGCAAAGTGATCTAGACTGATGACTGAATTTTTCAGAGAATGATGACTAAAATCTCAGTCTTTTTATCACACAAAGCTATCAAATCACTTCATAAGACTTGGAATAAAATGCACAAGTTAATATATGATAATAATATATGGTTTGTTTATATATATATATTTATTTTTACATTTTTGGCACTCGTCCACTTCACTCTCATTATAATGGTAAAATTAGTGGCCAGAATATTCTTCAAACTTGTACTTTAATCTGTGGTCCATGGGAGAGATAAGTCATATTGGTTTGGACTTACATGAGGGTGAGTAAATTATGACTTAATTTATTTATTTTTTTATTTATTTTTTTGTCATTTACTCACCCTCATGACGCTTGAAAAAGATGCAGTGTAATTGAACGGCTACCGAAGCTGTCATTCTCAACATATAATTTCCTTGTTTTCCAAGGAGAAAAGTTAAATTTGAAAATACTTTTGATGTTTCCCTTTAAGAATGCAACCTCAGCATTGGCTATGTGGGCTGTTAGAAATAAGTTAGTGCCCTTCACCTAGGGATTACATTAAAAATAAATATTGTTTTGATTAGATTCCGAGGAGGCCAGTCTGTGGAAGTGCTGACATCAAAGTCATCAGTGCTTCAAAAGATCAGATTATTACAGGGCGGAACATAGCAGTTCCCTCAGAAGAGGTGTGGGTAAATTTAAGTCAAAAACTACACAAAAATGTTTCACCAAAAAACATTTATACTTTTGTCAAGAAAACAGGCACAATATATGGCAAGTCCTTGGCCTTTGCAAAAAATTACAAAAAAATTTCAAGATGGACATCCTTAAAACAAGAAAAAGAAATCTGCCAATTGGGTAAGAAAAATAAACTTAATTCAAAGGGAAAACAAGTGTATTTTGCTTACCCCATTGGCAGATTTTTTTTCTTGTTTTAAGTATAAAGTTCACTTAATTTAATTCGATTTCTCTCAAAACAAGACTTAAAATCTTATTCCAGTTTGCTTGTCAAGTAAATAAATCACATTTTAAGAATGTTTAGATATTTTTACTGGAAAACAAGAAACAAATTCTTGTCTTGAAAATAATTTTTTGCAGTGGCAGTGATGGCTCAGAAGACAGTTCATGTCAAACTCAGTCACAAATCAGCAATGTCAATGCTATGACATTCAGTTTGAGATAGAAAGAGATAGTTTGAGACATTCATAGAAATATGGCCTGATAAATTTGTTTACAACAACAAATTACTCTACACATGTAAAAGAGAATACACCATCTTGAAACGTAGTGCATGGACTCATTTTGTATGAAGAGATTTTGAAAAATATCAAGACACACTTTTCAACTGTTACGTCTCACAATACAGACATTATTGGGAACTGCACTGTGTGACACACAACTTTCTATAACAGTTTAAGATATGCCAGTGGCTAACGAACCAGTAGTGCTTAAGTGTTTTAACCGGAATGTTGATGACTGTCTCCTTACTGGGAAAGAAAAATGCATGTTATCTGGAGATCTGAGAACACAAGTGTCTAAGGAACTCTGGGAAGGACAAAAACACACGTATGGCAAGCAGCTGAGGCTTACAAAATGATGGATGTTGGTGACCCAGAGCCTAGCCACCTACCAAATCTGGCAATACTAAGAAAAGCCAAACTGGAGATGGGTGACAGAGCTTGGTGACAGGGACCCAATAATGTCATTGCATCTGCTGAAATACCGTATGCCCCACAATGGAAGCATTCATGACATAGGCCTTGATATGTTTTTTTTTTTTTTGCCATTACTGGACTCCATCTCAGATGCAAGTTTATAACAAAAAATCCAAGGATTCGGGCTCCATTATGAGTTTTGATGCAACAGGTACAGTCGTTAAAAAACTGAGAAGGCCCTGTGGCAGTTCTGGACATTTGTTTCTGTACCAAGGAATTTTGTGTTCACAGGGATATCATGTCCCAGTAGTGCAGAGTTAGAGAATTATACCTCAGAGCAATGGCACAACTTTTACAATCTGATTCACAGGAAGATGCAAGGGATCTCATTCACTCAATTACAGTTGTTGCCTTCAGTGAATCAGAAGGCAATGACGAAAAAGGCATACCTGTTGTTTCTGAAACATGTAAACACAACTGACGAGAGGTGATGGAGCATGAGGAGACATTCCACACAGATCTGAAAACATGGGTAACAGAAATCTGTGCAGAGAGTCAGATGACTGCAGCACATCATGGCGACAGAGAAAATCTACATTTCCTCCCAGAGCTTGTCCCAAATATCATAAGAATGGCATGCTACCTACCTCGCTGTGATGATTCCACACTTCAAAAGTGCCCACAATACAGCAAGCTCAGCAAATGTTGAAGCTGAATTTAAAAACATAAAGCATGGTCTCTTCAAACATGAAAGCCTCCCTATCCGAATTGACCGCTTTGTCATATGTCACCTTGAATTCCTCGAGGACAACATGTTGCTTTCTTCTGCTCCAGGGAAGCCATGTGAGCACACCAAGACCTGAGCCAAAAACTGACTGTATTGAGCAGGATACAGAGATTAAATCACAATCACGTTGAAGATCCTTTTGAAAACTGGAAAGGCCTCAGTGTTCCTCCCAAAAAGCATCTGTCCTACCTAACCCCTTGCACAGAGTGGCTGCATGCTGACACAAACCTGAAAAGAAAAAAAAACAAAATTAATCTCTTAAAAAAAGGAAACTACCAGGCTAAAACGCTAATTAGAGTAGACAAAATACTTGTGGCAACAATACTTGTACATTTGACTCTTTTTGCCAGTGCCTTTGCTCTGCATTCTGTGACAGTGCATCATTCTGAAATTATCTAAACAAAGAGCAAACAAAAACTGAAATGTTTGATTTGATGAAGACCATTGTCACAAAAGGAGTTGGAAAAGATGCTTATGCAAAGAGGGCAAAAATGCAGTTGGGATGTTTTAATGTGTTTTAAAGTATCAGCAGAAACCAAAATACAACCCCACGTCATTTTGTTGCTCCAGAGTACAACGCATGAAGTTAAGTACAAATGTAATATTCAGGGATAAAAAGATACAAAAATGTTCCCATTACATGGTTCCTTTTCTGAGACCTTTGTCTACAAATGTATCCATTACAAATTAATTTAGTATACATTTTTTTTTTTTTAAATAAGATTTAAAACATGTTTTGTCCCTTATCTCATGAATCAGTTATTTTAAAAATATTATAATTACATTAAGTTTATGCTAATTTATTAAGGGATCTAGTGAGGTTTGGAGGGATTTTCTCAAATTTGTTAAAAACATTATATTTGCCTTCATGATAACACTAATATGAGTTCATTATTTCATAACATGCATTTAGCTAATTAGTCCCATTGTGGATATTTCCTTCATTATAATGGGATACTGTATATACATTTTGACATGATTTACAAACTTTAAATATTGATTTTACAATGTATTTTTGGATATAGAGAGTGTAAGTCTATTAAATGTTAAGAATTCTATAGGCATAAGCAAAATGTGAAAATTTGGTAAAAAGGTGTTAATTTTTATTACAGTTTACAGTTTTCAGTTTCTTCAATTTCTTCAATTAACCAAGACATTGCAATGTTTCATTAAAAATGCAATCTTTTCTTGAATTTTCAACTTTTCAAATTTGTGACAAGACATTCCAGCTCACTCCAAGATACAGAACAACCCCACAAATGTTAGACTTATACAAACTACTTGAACTATAATTATTCTTGTTGTCACATAGCTCACTACAACCACTGAATATCTAAATAGCCATTCTTTCCTGGTTGAAAGTTTCATCGTTACCAACATAGTTCAACAATTTAGTGATTCCTGAAACTACAGTTCAGAAGGGGAAGAAGAAGGGGTTCTACAGCCACTACTTCATAGTACCAAAGAAAGGTGGTGGGTTGGACCTTCGAGGACTGAACCAGGCCTTGCATAGACTCCCGAAATGCATTTTTGCAAGTGTTCTGCATCAAGATTTGTTCGTGGTGGTAGACCTGAAGGATGCGTTCCTCCAAGTCTCGGTTTTACCTCGGCACAGGCCCTTGTATGGGAGGACCTTGTACTGGTACACCCAGCCCTCTGTGGTTTGCCTTCGAGGGCTGGGTGTACCAGTACAAGGTCCTCCCTTTCGGTCACTCCCTGTCGCCTCGCATCTTCAAAGTCGCAGAGGCAGCCCTTGCCCCGCTAAGGGAAGTGGGCATCCGCTTCCTCAACTATCTCGATGACTGGCTGATTCTAGCCCATTCTCGTGATTTTTTTTTTGTTTGCGCACAGGGACCTTGTGCTCAGGCACCTCAGCCAGTTTGAGGTTCGGGTCAACTGGGAAAAGAGCAAGCTCTCCCCGGTTCAGATCATCTCTTAGACTCAGTCTCTATGATGGTGCGCCTCACGAGCGAGCACGCACAGTTGGTGCTGAACTGCCTGAAGTCAATCAGGTGGAAAACGGCTGTCACACTGAAGCAATTTCAGAGGCTCCTGGGGCATATGGCATCCTCGGCAGTGGTCACACCACTAGGGTTGATGCATATAAGACCACTTCAGCACTGGCTTCAGACTCGTGTCCCGAGATCAGCATGGTGCCACGAGGCACATCGTGTTGTCATTACGTCGATCTGCCACTGCTTGTTCAGCCCTTGTACAGACCTTGCATTTCTGTGGGCAGGGGTCCCATTAGTGCAAGTATCCAGGTGTGCCATGGTTATGACAGATGCTTCCGAGCGTGGCTGGAGCGCTGTGTGCAATGGGCACACAGCCACAGGCTCTTGGACTGCGATCTACTGCCTCGAGTTGCTGCCAGTTTTGCTCACCCTGCGGATGCTTCGGCCGTTGATCCTGGGCAAGCACGTGTTGGTCTGGACAGACAACATGGCGCCGGTAGCGTACATCAACCGCCAAGGCAGCTTGCGTTCGCGTTGCATGTCGCAACTTGCCCGGCATCTCATCCTCTGGAGTCAGTAGTTCCACTCAGATCCCAGGTGACCTCAACAGCGCAGCAGACGTGTTCAGGGAGAGTGGAGACTCCACCACCCAGTGGTTCATCTGATTTGTTCGTGTTTTTATACCTCCTCCAAAAGCACTTTAAGTTAAGTCTTCGAACATTGGATTTTCTGCATAATTTTTAGTCATTGGGTATTTAGCACATGACTACAACATGTGGAGAACAATAAATCAATCACCCTCATCACCTTTTTTATTTAAATGATTTATAGGTAACAAACTTTTTTTTTATAATTTCAAGTCATACTAATGGTATGCATATTTTTATTTTCCAATTGTCAAACATGTTGGGACCAGAAATGGGCACCTTTCCTAAATTCTCATTGTACCCTGCCACACAAAGGTATGTATCTTTAATTTTCATTACAGTCAAGACCAGTGTTGGAGTAACACTTCTTTTAGCCCGAGATTTATGTTTTAAAAACTGAATGTAATGTAAATTTGAACACTTCAGTGGAATGCAGTTGTACTCACCATTTGCTGTAGTTGATTTTTTGTGCACTGGAGCTTACATGAGCAGCCGTCATAAACTTTGCTGTTGTCATGACAATCACAGCAAGGGTTAAGAAATATGTCGTCATAAGGCAACTTTTTGTCAAAATTGTAACATTCAGGTAAGTGAAACTTTGATTCTCCCAACTGATTAATGGATCAAATCAAATCACTTTATTGTCACACTACCATGTACACAAGTGCAACAGTAGGTGAAGGTCTTGTGTGCAGTTCCGAGCAACATAGCAGTCATGACAGTGACGAGACATATACCAATTACAATAAACACATACTTGCACAACAGAATCCTATTATACAACGTACAGTAAACAATACACACAATATAGAATACACATACAATAAAAATAATAGTATATAAAATATATATGCAGTTGTTATATTGTGGAGAATATAATTATGACAGTCCACTGTGAGATAATAGATTAATAAAGTGCAGTGCTGATTGTTGATCATGAGAGATCAAGTGTTCAAAAGTCTTATTGCTTGGGGGAAGAAGCTGTCATGTAGTCGGCTGGTGCGGGTCCTGATGCTGCGATACAGCCTGCCTGATGGAAGCAGTGAGAGCAGACCATGACTCGGGTGGCTGGAGTCTCTGATGATCCTCTAAGGATTTTTCACACACCGCCTGTTATATATATCCTGGAGGGAAGAAAGCTCACCTCCGATGATGTTTCTGGCCGTTCGCACCACCCTTTGCAGGTCTTTGTGGTTGTGGGCGGTGCTATTGCCGTACCAGGCGGTGATGCAGCCAGTCAGGATGCACTCTACAGTACTAGTGTAGAACCGTGTGAGGATGTGTTGGTTCATTCCAAACTTCCTCAGCCGTCACAGGAAGGAGAGGCGCTGGTGAGCCTTCTTCACAACGGCCTCAGTGTGGACGGACCATGTGAGTTCCTCAGTAATGTGGACACCGAGGAACTTGAAGCTGCTGACTCTCTCCACCGGTGCTCCATTAATGGTGATGGGGCTGTGTTCTCTGTCTTTCTTCCTGAAGTCCACCACAAGCTCCTTGGTTTTACTGACGTTGAGGGAGAGGTTGTGCTCCTGACACAAGCGTGTCAAAGTGTGCACCTCCTCTCTGTAGGCCGTTTCATCATTGTCAGTGATCAGACCTACAACCGTCGTATCGTCAGCAAACTTAATGATGGCATTGGAGCTATGTGTCGCCACACAGTCATGTGTGTAAAGGGAATACAGGAGTGGGCTGAGAACACAGCCCTGCGGGGCTCCAGTGTTGAGGGTCAGTGATGAGGAGATGTTGCTGCCCATTCTAACCACCTGACGTCTGCCTGACAGGAAATCCAGGATCCAGCTGCACAGCGAGCTGTTTAAGCCCAGAGCCCGGAGTTTCACATCAAGCTTGGAGGGCATTATGGTGTTAAATGCTGAGCTGTAGTCTACAAACAGCATTCTCACATACGTGTTCCTTTTTTCCAGGTGGGATAGAGCAGTGTGTATTGTAGATGCAATAGCATCATCAGTGGAGCGGTTGTTACGGTAGGCAAACTGCAATGGGTCCAAAGAGGTGGGCAGAACAGAGCAGATGTGATCTCTGATCAACCTCTCAAAGCATTTGCTGATGATGGGGGTGAGGGCAACAGGACGCCAGTCATTTAAGCAAGTGATTTTGGCTTGTTTCGGTACAGGCACAATGGTTGATGTTTTGAAGCATGTGGGGACTACAGACAGGGAGAGGGACAGGTTGAAAATGTCCGTAAAAACACCAGCCAGTTGGTTCGCGCATGCTCTGATGACGCGGCCCGGAATGCCGTCTGGACCCGCGGCTTTGCGAATGTTCACCCGCCGAAAGGATCGGGTTACATCCGCAACAGAGACGGAGAGTGAACCATCATCTGTAGTATCGGCCGCGAGTGCTCTCTCCGCGAGGGCGGTGTTGTTGTTATCCTCGAAACGAGCATAAAAAGTATTAAGCTCGTCCGGGAGAGAGGCAGAAGTGTTCATGTTCAGAGTTTTTATTCTGTTTATAGTCCGTGATGGTGTTAATTCCCTACCACATACTTCTGGAGTCAGTGGTGTTGAACTGTCCTTCAATTTTGTGCCTGTACTGGCGTTTGGCTGTACTGCTGGAGTTACGTAGGGCATAACTGGCTTGTTTACGCTCCTCTGCGTTCCCGGAATTAAAAGCGGTGGTCCGCGCAGTAAGTGCCGCACGAACATCGCCGTTAACCCAGGGTTTCTGGTTGGGGTAGATCCGTATAGTTTTCGTTGGAACAACGTCCTCTACGCACTTCCTGATGAAACACGTTACGCTATCAGCGTAAACCTCAATGTCGTCATCAGAGGCAGACCGGAACATCTCCCAGTCCGCGTGATCAAAACAGTCCTGTAGCGCAGAGTGTAATTGGTCCAACCAGCACTGGATCATTCTGAGGGCGGGTGCTTCCCGTTTCAGTTTCTGCCTGTAAGCGGAAGAGTGGTCGGATTTGCCAAATGGTGGGCGGGGGAGGGATTTGTAGCCATCCCGGAAAGGAGAATAGCAATGATCCAAAACCCGGTCCCCTCGTGTGTTGAAGCTGATATGTTGGTAGTATTTTGGTGCTATTGTTTTAAAGTTGGCTTTGTTGAAGTCCCCGGCAACAATGAACGCAGCCTCAGGGTGCGCGGTTTCCTGCTCACTTATACTGCCATACAGTTCCCTAAGTGCCCGGTCTGTGTCGGCTTGTGGGGGGATGTACAGAGCAGTGATAATGACCGCTGTGAATTCCCTCGGTAGCCAGAATGGTCGACACAGAAGCATGAGATATTCCAGATCAGGAGAGCAGAAAGACCTGATAAAATGTACATTCCTCTGATCACACCATGATTTGTTGATCATAAAACATACTTACATACATAAAACATAAAACAAATTCTTTATTTGCAAATTCTGTTTGTGATGTGATTTTTTTTTTTTTTTTTCACAAACATTTATTTGTAATTTGGATGGAAACAGAGCTATTTATGCATAATACTATGGCGGTTAAGCAGAAATCTGTTTAAATGACAACAGATTTATTGTTATTATTATCTTTTTAGTGCTCCTGTAGCTCAACTAGTAGAGCATGGTACTAGCATTAAGGTGCCTTTCGCCCAGCCAAAGGGGCGATATTTGGAACTTGGCTCACTGTTTCCCCTTCATCACTCTTTACTGAAGTCTCTCTCTCTCTCTCTCTCTCTCTCTCTCTCTCTCTCTCTCGCGCGCGCGCATGTGCGTTGTGACTGTGGGGAGCGTGTGAATGGAGTGAGTGTGTAGCTGCTGTGTGAGGTATGAGTGGTTTATTCTTCTCTCTCTTTTTTCTTCTTTATTTAATTGTCTTTCTTTTTGTATAGTTTGTGTTTTTCTATTGTGTAGAACTTTTTTGTAAAAAAGGAAAGCGAGTGTTGTGTTTAGCCGGGGTGTCGGCTCCCGCTTGTTGGGAGCATGGCTGCCCCAGGCAGCGGGAGTTTTAACTCTCTGACAAGGTGTCATGGTGTGAAAATAGATTCAGCTGCTGGTGTGGAGGGATGCAGTTTAGCGGTGGGAGAAGTAATTGGTCACGAGAATATTGTGTTAGCGTCTCGTATGAACAGCGCTGTTGCTGTGTTTGTGAAAACTGTTGATCTAGCAAATGAGCTAGTAAAAAACGATGTAGTGATTAATGATATTTTTACATCAGTGCTTCCGTTGTCTACAACCTCAAAAACGGTGACGCTATCAAATTTGCCATCATTCATCCCAAACTAAGTGTTGATCAGAATGCTTGCCCATTATGGTAAAATGTGTCTCCTATAAAGATGATTCCTATTGGTACCAAGTCTCCTCTCTTGAAACATGTTGTGTCTTTTAGGCATTATGTTTATATGATCCTGCAAGACAATCTTGATGAACTGGATTTGTCCCTGAATTTTCAATTTGAGGATTTTAACTATGTAATTTTTGCCACTACAAATATTTTAACTGTGGCGAATGGGGCACTTGATCCATGCATACCCAAGTAACGTTAGACTAGATAGGCCAAAAGAGGGACCTGTACAGGTGGTAAATGATGGAAACGTTGTAATTTTTAATGAAAATCAGAACGTCGCTGTGATTGTCACTGATGATGAGGTACCTGGACCAAGTTCAGCGAAGACAGCAGCTGCTGTGATTGTTGCAGAGGCAGTGGAAGTAGAGCAGGTAGATCGCTCTGTGGAAGATGAAGGTATGATGGTTACTGTGGGTGAAGAGAATGAAGTGGAGAATGGAGACGCAGTGATGATGACTGACTTAGATGAGTTTGCTTTTAAAGCAAAACAGAAGCGAGTTGTAGAACAATGTCCTTAAAAACAGCAAGCAAAAAGAGGATTCAGTTGTGATGCAAGTCAAACAGACACAGAAAGTGATTCCTCGGAATGCAGTGTAACGTGCAGTTTGCCACAAAATGGATTTTCGAATAGGAATTATAGTGCGGAGGATATTAAATCCTTTTTAAAGTCAACAAAGAATGCATGAAAAGTTTGTATTGAAGAGTATTTTCCTGATGTGATACAGTTCATTGACAAAGCAAGAGTATATAGGAGTGAAGGGTGCTTTAGCAATTTAGAGGTGTATCGTCTAAAGAAAATACTTGCCAAACTCAATGCCTAATCAGAGTCCAATATTAGCAATGAAAAATGAAAGTACATTTATGTGGGTTTTTATTTGAGTTTAATTTGCCTTTTGCTTTCTTCATTTATGGGAGAAATATGTATATATGTATCTCTGAACGTAAATGTGGCAAGAGAAAGGAAAAAACAGATTCATATTTTTGAAACAGTTAAGCAAAAAAAGTTTGATGTTTTATTTGCTCAAGAGACTCATAGTGATGAGATAAATGCGAGTGATTGGGCAAGAGAGTTTGACGGATTGTCTATATTAAGTAATTTGAGTTCCACCAGTGGAGGCGTTGCTATTTTATTTTCCAAGGGGTTTATTCCTTTTTCATATCAAGCGGAAGATATCTTAAAAAAGGTAGACTTTTAAAAGTCAGAGCCCAGTTTGAGAATTGCTTTTTTGTTTTTATATCTGTTTATGTTCCTACCAGAGCAATTAAAAGAATGCGTTTTTTAGATACTTTGAATAATGTATCAGCAAATTGTAACACAGAGGACGTTTTGATTTTGGGGAGGGGGGGGGGGGGGGTTGTACTGAAAACTTCTCAGATAGGAATCATGTAGAGCCTCATATGACATCACAAAAGAGACTCATTGAATTGATGAAGTCTAATGAGATTTTTGATGTGTGGAGAAATTTTAATTTTTCTCAGAGGCAGTATACTTGGGTTCATGCTCAAGATAGTCTAATATCTCTAGCTAGATTGGACAGATTTTATGGATACAAACATCAAGTTAATCTATTTAGGGGATGTTCTATTATCCCAGTTTGTTTTTCTGACCATAGTCTAGTAAAGTGTGCTGTGACAGTGAGTTCTATTAAGCCAAAAAGTGCTTATTGGCACTTGAATAACAATCTATTATGTGATTACTTTTTTCAAGGTGTGGCACGGTGGAGGCCGGGGCCTGGTCGTGACTCAACACGCCCGGTCCCGTATTAGGCTAATCAAGCCTCCGAGAGGGTTAAAGGCCAACCGCGGAGGACATGCGTGAGAGAGAGATCATTAGGAACATGTCCATCATCTTATGTATTGGTCTTTTGAGTTTTCCATTAAAACTATCATTTATATGTTAAGCCGGTTTCTCACCTCTTCCTTGCTCATGAGCTTGAACTGTTTTACATTGGTCCTGAAACCTGGGAAGGAAGAGGGATACGCCGGAGCAGAGTTCTCGCCACTGCCCTGCGGAGCAGCAGCGGACATCTGCCGGGGGATGGAGGAGCACAGCCACCTAGACGCGGAGGAACGGCCGCTGACCGCGAGGAGAAAAGGGGCTCCTGGCCGACCACCTGGAGCGGTTAGGGCCGCTGCCAGGGGCGGGGGAATCCCCTACTAGCTGCTGGAACGCAGCAGGGTTGGAGACCGCCGACCGCATGTGGGGGGGGGGGGGGGTGGGGGGGTTGGGGGGCTCGCCGCCGACCACCTGGAGCGGGAGAACCGCTGCCAAGGGCGGGGGGAGGCCCCTTCGACTCCCCAGGAATGCGGTGGGGCATTCTGTCCCCTCTCTCTCTCTCTCTCTCTCTCTCTCTCTCTCTCTCTCTCTCTCTCTGCCGCTCTGCGTTGGCCTTTTCCCTCTTTTAAATTATGGTATTTGTGGGAGGGGGAGGTACTGCTCAGTGCAGGAAGGACCCCCCCCCCCCCCCCCATTTTTAATTATTGTTGTTTCCCTCCCCTTGCCCCCTCCCTCGTCCAGGTTGATGGGGATGACCCGCTGGCAGACCACGCAGGAGGCGCGCCCCCCCCCCCCCCCGGGGGATGTACGTCAGGCCGGGGGTCCCCAGCCTGAAAGAACGAAGGAGGAATGTGGCACGGTGGAGGGCAGGGCCGGGTCATGACTCAACAAGCCCGGTCCCATATTAGGCTAATCAAGCCTCCGGGAGGGTTAAAGGCCGACCGCGGAGGACGTGCGTGAGAGAGAGATCATTACGGTCATGTCCGTCGTCTTATGTGTTGGTCTTTTGAGTTTTCCATTAAAACTATCATTTATATGTTAAGCCGGTTTCTCGCCTCTTCCTTGCCAATGAGCGTGAACTGTTTTACACAAGGTTTTTTTAAAGAGTTTTGACGGTCAAGGTGTGACGGTGAAAATTTAAGGTCTACAGAGGAAGCTTCTGAACTACCTTTATTACCGTTTGTTGTACTCTCACTCTGCGTCCTGCAGTATTGCCCACAGTCATCGTTCAGGTACATTGCAAACTCTCCATGAACCAACGTGTACCATTCACAAACACTCACTGCCTTAACTCTCTATCTCACTCACTCACTAATAATTATTGTTTGGTTATATTTGTATTGTTATACGTGTTCTGTTGAGTTTTATGTATTTGTCTATTACTGATATTTTGTGAGTCTTTGACTCCTTGCCTTTGTTTACTGTTATTTAAATACACTTATGCTTTGATACACTTTTGTTATTGTTTTATTGCGTGTAATTGGTGGCTTTTATAGCTATCTGGGCATTGTATTCATTTTGACAGGCCTAAACCTGTCTGGCACCCAAATTTTTACATTTAAAATTAATTTAAATTTAATACAGGGACTGTTACAAGTTGGTCATTTTTATTTGTTTAAAACGCTTGAAGCTTTTGGGTTTGGTCAAAGTTTTATTTCATGGATTAAAATGTTATACAGTGATGCATCTGCAATGCTGAAAGTTTGTGGAGGACTTAGTCGGCCTATTCCAATGCTAAGAGGAATCAGACAAGGGTGCCCATTATCTGGGATGTTGTATTCTTTGGCTATAGAAACCTTTCTTTGTGAATTAGGAAAAACACTACAAGGGTTTTCAGTTGAACAAAATGTGGAAAGGCCTATTAAGTTTGTTGCCTATGCTGATGATGTCACAATTTGTATTAAGGATGAGAGAGATGTGTCTGTTTTAAAAGAAATATTGAATGTTTATGAAAATGCTTCATCAGCTAAAGTGAACTGGGAAAATTGTGAAGGCTTTTTTTTGTGGAGAAACGATAAAAAAAAAAAAAAAAAAAAAAAAAAAACACACCAGTACTTCCAGGTGTTGTTAAGTGGAGTCAAGAGGGTCTGAAAGTTTTAGGAGTTTTTTTTAGGAACTGAAACGTTTAAGATGAAAAATTGGGAAGGAATGGTGGAGAAGATGTGTAGCCGGTTGTCTAAATGGTC
This sequence comes from Moxostoma hubbsi, assembly GCA_032164185.1. Taxonomy (NCBI): domain Eukaryota; kingdom Metazoa; phylum Chordata; class Actinopteri; order Cypriniformes; family Catostomidae; genus Moxostoma; species Moxostoma hubbsi. Next base: position 29,846,614 of record JAVLUX010000022.1, read on the forward strand.
GTGGGTGCTACCCCAGCATTCCTATAGGGGAATAGTTTTGGTCGCAAATAATCTAGCAGCTTCGGCACTGTGGCACAAAATGAATGTCCTGGATCCTCCAAATAATATTGTTCATGAACTTCAGAAACGATTAGTGGATTTATTTTGGGCTGGACAACACTGGACTTTTACCAGTAAAAGGTGGACAAGGACTAATAGATATCAAGAGCAGAATAAAGACTTTTAAGGCTGCAGGCAGCAAAAAAGTTGCTATACTCATATGGAAGATGTTGGACTGGCACCGCAAAAGTCCTGTTGCATAAAGTTGATGTTTTTAAATATGATTTGCATTTGTTTTTATTTAATCTTACAGAAATGGACTTTAAAGACACGTCTGCTTTTTATAGAACAATTTTAAGAACATGGACATCAAACTTCCACGTGAATAGAGACCCGTCTAACTCTGAACCCTGGAGAAACAATGAGCCACTTTTTATAATCCTGTACTGCAAGCAAAGGCGCTCAATACTAAAAGCCTTAAGAAAATCATGGCAAGATCTCGATGGACTTAATGGACTTAAAATATGATGTTGAATGGAAAAGCCCTGAGGAAATGTGTGATCTGACAGGAATAAAGTCTGTCAGATTTATGAAACATGTAATGGATGAGATTTTCTCTTTTTTTTTCCTTCTGTCTATCGACAAAAGTAAGGAGAGGAGGACTTGAATGAAGAGAATGAGATACAGGGGGACAACTTTCCTGAACTTAATTTTTCAGCTTTGGTTGAAGAGGAGCCACATGAGGAATCAATCCTTTCTTTCTGGACTCCAGAGCTACATGGCATCAAAAGAGGCTTCAAAGAAAGCATTATATCTGACATGTGTAAAAGCTGCACATCAATCAGTTTTGAAGGACGTTAAAGAAACAAAGTGGTCAGATATGTTAGGGCCAAACTCTTCTCCTAAAAGGTGCTGGAGGTCATTGTATAAATCTCCTATTGAAAAACAAACTGCAGATCTACAGTGGAGAATTATACATTGGGCAATAGCTACAAACGGACACGTGGCACACATCGACCCCACTGTAGAAATGAAATGTCCATTTTGTGATTTAGAGGAATCAATTGATCATCTTTTTTATATTGTACAAGATTGAGAGGTTTATTTCTGATGTTAGGAAGCTGGATTGAAAAACTTGGTGAAGATTTTAAAGAAAACATTTTTATTTTTGGACCAAACTATAAGGCTGCAATATGGTTAACAAGGGAACAAAATGTTAAAAGAAAATGTTTTCATAGATCCAGAGGTAATTTTAAGAGCTTTTGTGGCTTCAAGGATCAGAGCGGAGTTTGTCTATTTTAAACTGACTAAAAATCTGGTTTGTTTTATGGAAACATGGGGTTTTAGTGAAGTTTTGTATACTATAGATTGAGGAAAACCTAATTTTTAATTGATTTGTGGTTGGTGTTTTTTTTAACTTGTGTAGGTTCCAGTTATTATTTTAGTATTTGTATATATTGATATAGTTTTGTATGTGATGGTGTTTGTTAATTTCAAAATAATATTTTAGAAGGAAAACAAATTGTATAAATAAAGACAAATGTAGGGGTCTCTCTCTCTCTCTCTCTCTCTCTCTCTCTCTCTCTCTCTCTCTCTCTCTCTCTCTCTCTCTCTCTCTCTCTCTCTCTCTCTCTCTCTCTCTCTCTCTCTCTCTCTCTCTCTCTCTCTCTCTCTCTCTCTCTCTCTCTCTCTCTCTCTCTCTCTCTCTCTCTCTCTCTCTCTCTCTCTCTCTCTCTCTCTCTCTCTCTCTCTCTCTCTCTCTCTCTCTCTCTCTCTCTCTCTCTCTCTCTCTCTCTCTCTCCCCCTCCCAGGGCTTGACAACAAGGCCACTGGGGAGACAGCCTCAAAGCACAATGAAGTTTCTGTTCCACACAAATATATCACATCTTCACCAGCAGTAGACATGTCATGGCAGGTGTGAAGGGCCAGTGTAACAGCTTTGGAGAGCAGCTAATATAAACATGGAGGAATTTGATATGTGTGCAGTCCGACATGCCCTTCCAACCCCCCAACATTAAAAAAAAAAATGGAACATAAGCACTGTGAGGACTGATCCTACTACTTACCACTTTATCATTATTTTAGGCACAGAATCCATTTGCAGGAAAGCAGCAAGGCTTTGTATGAGACTGGTGGGTTCTGATTCATGGGTTCTGTCTTGTCTGTTTGGTAGAAAAGACAAAACAAAGACCAAAAGGATTAACATTCTTGATAACCATCAAACAGTGTGATGTCACAGGTGCTGCAGGGGCCAGGCAGTGTCCCCAGTTTGTTATTCTGTAGAAACGCACTCATACAGCAGTCAGCATGAAAATATTTCATAAGGAACTTTTTTGACACTGTCAGAGCATGATTCCTTTGACAGAAACTGTCAAATTTCCTAATTTGTGGAAATATCTCTGATCTTGTGTCTACTTTCTGGATTTCAGCATGCAGAGAAATGAGAGGAAAGTGTTGCAGAAGTTTTCTTTGTTCTGAAAGTTTAAAGAAGTCTTGTCAAGATAAGTCATTTTTATTTGTATAGTGCTTTTCACAATACATAATTTCAAAGCAGCTTTACAGAAAATCATGCATTAACAGAAAATGAATCTGTAATTTCTATAAAGACTTGAGTCATCATTAATTATGTGCCTGAAGCTGAATACCTTATTTGGAACTTGACTTCAAAACAAATAATGGATTCATCCGAATAATATAAAAAAAATATTCATAAGACTGATTATCCAAGAGGCAAAGATAAAGCAACATTTTAAATAAACCTACAAAATTACAAAGAATTTATAACTCTGTGCAGCCAATATTTCTAAAGTGTAAACCTTATGAATGAAAAGGTGTACGGTATGATGTGTATGCATTTAATGCCAATATTAATAATTTATGTGCAGTGCAAGTCATGGTTTACAATTATTAAACCAAGTACTTGGTCAAGTGTCAAGGGCTAGTGTTTAAACAAAGATTTTGTATAAACTGTAAGATTAATAACTAATATATTTGAAGTTCATCCTGGATTAACTGCAGAAGTTCACGTAGATGCATTGTCCTTTGTTAGATGGCTGATTAAGGCTTTTGTTGGCAATTAATTGATACTTTATGTATTCCATTTTAAGAGTGAAGTACATCATTAGACCAAGGTGATGCAGGCAGAGATCAGTCTTTAGTCTAGACTTAAACTGAATATGTCTGGATACCAAACAGTGTTAGGGAGACTATTGCATAGTTTAGGAGGATTTTGATATTCTGGAAACTATTAACAGGCCAGAATTTTGCAATCATAATGAACATGATGGAATATAGCGTGGTAGAAGGTCGCTGCACTTCAAGTACTGCAGTACCAGAGTGAGACCATTCAGAGCTTTGTATGTAGTTAACAACATTTTTAATTTGAATTTTAACAGGTAGCCAATGTAACAACTATACAATGGGGCTAATATGATTATATTTTTTGGTTCTAGTCAGCACTCAGGCTGCTGCATTTTGAACCAATTGAAGTTTATTTATTGAACTTGCAAGACATTCTCCCTATAATGCATTACAATAATCATCATGGTAACAGTTGTAACCTCCGTTCCCTGATGGAGGGAATGAGACATTCTGTCAAATGTAGTGACACAAGGGGTCTTTCTTGAGAGCCTCGCGTACCTCTGAACTTGAGAAAAGGCCAATGAGAAATTGGAAGACAGAATTGAAAGCCAATCTCTCTTTGAGAGGAATGGAAGCACTGACCGAACTGCACATCTCTGTGGGTCTTCAGACAAGGTAGAACACCAATTTGCGAACAAACGCCACTTTAGGGTGTAAAGCTGCCTGGTAGAGGGAGCTCTGGCTTGGTTGATTGTGTCTATCTTCTGCGTCCTGTCCAGGGGCCAGACGTGGAGGTTCCAGAGGTCTGGGCACGGATGCCAGAGAGTGCCCTGTCCATTGGAAAGAAGGTCCTTCCTCAAGGGAATTTGCCAGGAGCTGTTGTTGCTAGGAGTGTGAGTTCCGAGAACCATGTCCGAGTGGGCCAGTAAGGGCCCACTAAGGTGACTTGTTCCTCATACTCCCTGATCTTACACAGCACCAGTGCAAGAAGGCTCACTGGGGGAAATGCGTACTTGCGCAATCCCCGTGGCCAGCTGTGTGCCAACACGTCTGTCCCAAGAGGGGCCTCTGTCAGGGAGTACCAGAGCGGGCAGTGGGAATTGTCTTGGCACAGGTAGCTCTCTTTGCCTCCCATGCTGAACCTGTCCCAAATCAGCTGGACCACCTGGGGTGGAGCCTCCACTCTCTGCCACATCCGCTGTCGTGTTGAGGTTACCGGAGATATGAGTGGCATGCAGCGACATGAGTAAAGTCGGGCGAGTTGTGACATATGATGAGAGCACACACGCCGCCTTGGCGATTTATGTACGCTACAGTCGCAGTGCTGTCTGAATGGATCAAGACATGCTTGCCCTGAATCAGTGGGAGAAACCTCTGCAGGGCAAGGAATACAGCTAGAAACTCTTGACAGTTGATGTGCCAATGCAGCTGGGGCCCTATCCAGAAGTCAGCGGCTGTGTGCCCATTGCACATGGTGCCCCAACTCCGTTGAAAGGCGTCTGTGGAGACCACATGTCTGGACACCTGCTGTAGGGGGACTCCAGTCCACAGAAAACAGAGGTCTGTCCAAGGGTTGAAAGTCTGACAGCAGGAAGGGGTGATTAACACAAGGTATGTACCGTGGCACCATGCCCATCTCAGGACTTGAGTCTGAAGCCAGCGCTGAAGCGATCTCATATGCATCAACCAGATAATGCATATTCCCCAGGAGCCTCTGGAACTGTTTTAGAGGAACCGCTCTGCTGGGCTCGAAGAGAGCAAGGCACCTGAGCAACAACTGCATGCACTTGTTCGTGAGGCGTGCTGTCATTGAGACGGAGTCTAACTCCATGCCAAGAAAATAGATGCTCTGAACCGGGACAAGCTTGTTCTTTTCCCAGTTGAGCTGAAGCCCTAGACAGCTGAGGTGCCTGAGCACCTGGTCCCTGTGAGCACATAGTAACCCTCGAGAGTGAGCTAGAATGAGCCAGTCATAGAGTTAGCCGAGTATGCGGATACCCACTTCCCGAAACGGTGCAAGCCGACAAGCCAAATGGGAGGACCTTGTTCTGATACACCAGGCCATCGAACACGAGCCATAGGAAGGGTTGGTTTCGAGGCAAGATGGAGACGTGGATGTACAGGTCAGAATCTGTTTTTGCGTGAGCATTTGGAATGAGAGTTGTGTAAAGACCTGTTGAGAACTTGCAAGTCCAAGATTGGCCGCAACCTACTGCCTTTTTTGGGTACGATGAAGGGCTGTAGAAAACCCTTCATTTCGGCTGAAGGGATGGGCTCTATCGCGTCCTTGAGTAGCAGGGTTGTAATCTCTGCCTGTAAGGCGCTGGCGTTTTTATCTTGCATCTTGTCTTGCATTTAGAAGAGGTTCTGAGATTACAGGGAATACCTATTTTAAGAGCTTAGTTGGTATTGGATCTAAAATACATGGTGTGGCTTTTGAGGTTTTGATTATTTTTGTTAGCTCTTTATGACGCATGACAGTGAAGGATTAAAGTTGCTGTGAGGAAAATTGTGAGATACTGTTTTCTGATGTACTGTGACAGACGACTGCACAATTCCATATTACTGATGATTTAAATTTTATCAGAAAAAAAAAAATTATGAAGTCATTACTTTTGTACTGTGATGAAATATCTGGTTCAGTTGAACCAATTTTGCCTGTACTGTAAGTACTGAATAAACACCTAGGATATTTGTTGCTATTTTCTGTGAGTTTGCTAAAATATGCTAACCTGGCAGCTTTTAGTGCCTGTCTATAGCTACAGAAACTATCCTTCCATGCACAGCAAAATACATCTATACTTATATTCTTCCACTTGCACTCCATTTTTCGAGCTACTCTCTTGGGAGCATAAGTGTGATCATTGTACCATGATGCTGGGCTTTTTTCTTTAGTTAAAGGGGGGTGACATTATCTAGAGTGCTAGGGAAGACGGAATTTATATTTTCTGTTATTACAAGTTCTTATAGACATTTTGGCTTAATGTGTATGAGATAAATCTGGAAGATTAATAGTGAAGCTATCTTTAGTGGTAAAAATAATAGTTCTACCTGAATGTTGGCAAAGTGTAGAATGCGTAACATTAGCGGATCACAGCATAAAGAGACAAGGTAATAACATCAATAGTATCAACATCAACTCCATGTGACAGAATGTTCATATGGGCATACAAAATTGAAATGTACGTAGGTTCCCTTGTTGAAAACAGATAGTAATCTCTTTGCATTATCAGTGATGGGCAAGATTCAGATTAATTTTTACACCAATGAAAGTTAGGTTAGGATTGGTGAGTACAGTAAAAGATGCATTCCTCCTCGCTGAATTAGAGCCTGTACAGCTGAAAACAACTCACTTCACAACTTGCTTTTGGTGCCCCTCTATAAACATTTCATCCGGAAAATGGAGATCACACATGCCCATACACCCAACAACACTTACCACTTTGGCCACTGGGGACAGTGTTTTGTATTTTGGCAAGCACAGACTGATTTTAAGTAAAGAGAACAGTCAACCTACTTTTTCTGATTTTACTGAGAGATCAATCTGGCAATTTAAGGTTTGAGTGCCACTTTCATGATTCAGCAAGTCCCAATCAGCAAGTGGCGGTAAACCCAGCTCCATCTGTACAGAAAGCAAACCACACACTGACAACAACTAGCACGAGATTAGGACATGTACTTGTGTTCAAAAATAGCTGGACGGAGCACACCTCCAAATGTAGGGGTCTCAAGGCTTGTTTTTCTAAGTTTCAAACTGCATCTTACTTAACAGCAACCCAAAACTGCAGTATTTATGACGGAATGCAACCAATTCAAAAGCCTCTTTCTGACACGTGTACATAGACGTGTCCTTAGAAAAGCCCTTTTTAATGAGTTCACGTCAGACAGGGGAATTCAGACCAATAATAGGTTTATGTTCAAGGATATGGAAATACAAAATATTGACATTTAAAGACACTTTTTGTATTGTCTAATCCAGTGGTTCCCAACCCTGTTCCTGTAATAAGCAGACTCAAAAGCTTGAGATGAACCCAAGTGCGGGAGTTTATTGGACAGGACACTGAAAAAGCAGGTAGGGAGGCAAGGTAAGTGTTCAGGTTTAGTACACTGTCTTTGGAGAGAGTCTAGGGTCAGACAGGGAATCAAGGCAGAAGGCAAAAATCTACAAGAGTAGATTACTGAACTAACAGGTGCCCAAACATGTAACTTCAATATCAAACAGGATGACAGGTGAGTCACATCCATAGGTAGTGGAGCTGGTAAGTAAATCCAAACACAAAGTATTCTTAGTGTTCTCAGGGTCACGTTTCCTGAGCATACGGAGACGCTCGTAGTTGAACAGGTACGTTTCTAATAGGTCAGTAGATATGCGGTAAACTTGAATATCACAAAGTCACTTATCTTGTGTATCTGGAGAGGATTGTAGACAAACAGGTGAGATTGGCACTGGGGTGTAGAAAGCTGTACTCTCAGGGTCACATGTTGGTTATATCCAGAACAGATCATACACAAACTGGTGAGGATAATCAAAGTAAGATAAAGCGTTATCGCCAAATTCGCAGAATAACCCCGCTAGTAATTTCCAGAACAGATTGTAGAAAAGTCATTCACACAGAGAATATATTTTTACTGCAGCTGAGCAAGAGGGAAGTCCAAGGTACCTCACAACAAGGCTAGCCACTGACAGAGTGTGAGAGTGAGGTTTAAGTGCAAGTCTTAACGAGGTGATAAGCTCCAGGTGCACGTGGTTAAAACTCAGGTGAGTGTGAGTGGGTGACTGATGTTGAGGGAGAGCCTGGTGCGCTCGTAACAGTTTCTGGAGGCCCCCCAACACTGCACATTTTGTATATCTCCCTTATAAGACACACCCAATTCAGGATGTGGAGTCTCTACTAACAAGCTGAGTTGAATCAGATGTGTTGGATTAGGGAGATATACAAAATGTTTAGTGTTGAGGGGCCTCCAGGAACAGGGTTGGAAACCACAGGTCTAATAAATGCTTTACTCATGTACAAAAATAAAATGTGATCATTTTATTAACACGTGTGATGTACAGGATTCATTTAATTAATTAATTGGCATATCATGCACGTAATGTGATGAAACATTTTAACCCATTGCCAGGCTACTAGTAACTGATGATAGCTAATAATAAAGGTGAACTATGCAATTTTTTCTTTGCTCAAATGCTTTCTCCTATCCCAGCTTAATGTGCAGAGACAGCTATAAGGGGCTGTTCAGACCAAACACATTCTTATGCAAAGAAAAAAGAAGGAAAAAATTAATAATGAATTAAACAGATCCCAATGGTCTTGAGATGCACTTTCAAAATATTTGAAGATATTTTAACTTGACAAGCTGACTTAAGAACGTGGCACTACTGTACAAAATGCTAAAAAAATAAAACTATGAAATGAGGCAAAGCTGTCTGTCTAGCACATGTTTATATAGAAAAACAATTAAAAAAACAGAGTAGACCGGCACAAAAATATGTCCGGTGTAGCTCGAGTTCCCCTAAAACTGTAAAAAAAAAAAGTGTATCTCAGTGGTGCTATAAAAACATTGCTCTGGAGCATCCTGGCCAGCCTGACAAAGCAACTTCGTTTGGGGCAGGGCTTTCTATTTTGGTGTCCAATGGTATACTGGGGAATTGTGGGAAAACTTTTTTTTTGCATTTCATTTGATGCTATTGCCACAAAATTTATATACTTCACCATTAAAAATAACAAAAGATTTTTTGTTTATTTATTGATGCATTTATGTATTTTTACTGGAAAACCATATTGACAATAAGGTTTACAATGACTTCAGACAAAACTGACGCGTTTATTAGGCAATATTTCTAGTTCGGTAAAAACAGACAGTTCAAGGTCTGTCAATTTGCTGACAGCTAGCTGTAGCAACTTCTTGATGGCTGCTCTCATGTTGTATCCTATCTCAGCTGTAATAGATATCACCCGATAATGGATTTTAATTGGGATAAGGTTTTTAATATGTCTCTCCCATATATGTCTAGTTTATGTTTTGGAAACTTTAAATGTTGGAATCTTGTTTTGTTCTTTGGACTAAATCAGTGGTTTAATTGTTTAAAAAAAAAAAAAAAAAAAAGTCATATTGGACAGAGTGGGCAGTTGTTGCTTTGTCAAGGTCTGAATTTCAATATGAATGTGAAAATAAAGACCACTTTCTTTCACAGGAACTTTCAAACAACTGTCATACAGTTCAACCTCACAAAAGTACCAGCATACAGATGTTTTTTTTATTTATCTGTTTACTGGATTTGATATATCCTTAAAAAAAGGACTGATTTACCAATATTTCATAGCCCAAAGGCATGTTTAGAGACCCCTTTGATTACTTAGGAAGCATGCCATCGTTTGACACTCACTTTACTTGCACATTATGCACTCATTATTACAAGAGTGTCACTGTTACTCATCAAATCTCCTAAAACATTTATCAAAACTTCTGCCCTAAAGTAGCTCAAACTCTAAAAGCTTGTCTGGCAGTCTGCTGAATAAATGATGGTGTTAAACTCTAGCTTATTCTGCCATTCCAAGTCTGAAATAAAAGGAGTGGTGAAGAGATTTGACGCCTCAAGGTTTAGCACGATTCACATATCATTTCTGGGATTTCTGAACTTCAGATCCTATAATGATTTCAAAGGTCAAAAAGACAAATGTAAATTTAAACCTTGTGCTGTTTAAATTCTTTAACTAATTTACCTGTTCCCAGTTAAAAATGACCAGCCTATTAAAAATTGCTTCTAAATTTATTATACTTGTTATACTATATTATCATCAAATATTGGATTAGATCTTTTTGTCAACTTATTTTCTTTCAATTAACACAGGTTTTTTATTTCTTTTTCTATTTTGTTTTTCTTAGAGCTAACTGATCGTAGGCCTCATTGACCTGAGCTTATGCGCCTCCTTAAAAAAAATAATTATTATTTGTGGATAATTTTGGCAATATTAAACAAAATAAGAAAACATTCCATTCTATTTATCATTCTTTTATGCTTTAATGTTTAACCAGGAAATTTGTTTTGAAATGCTTTTATTTTGTACAAAATGGCACAAAGTCACCTTGTGGTGTTCCCAGTCAAAAATGACTTGCCTATAAAATAGCCTATAAATCTCTCGTTATGCTATATTATCACCAAATTTAGATTCAATCTTTTGCCAACTTTCTTTCAATTAGCACAGGTTTTTTATTTCTTTTGAAATTGATTGTTTGTAGGCCTCATTGACCTGAGTTTATGCACCTCTGTTTTTGAGTGAAAAAAACAATATTTGTGAATAATTTTGGCGATTTTAAATAAAATATGAAAACATTCTGTACTATTTAACACACTAGTGTGCTTTAATATTTTACCAGGAAGTTCTTTTTGAAATGCTTTTATTTTGTACAAAATGGCACAAATTCACACTTGTGGTGTTCCCAGTCAAAAATGACTGGCCATTGAAAATTAATGTGGGAGATCAAAAATAAGAGAAAATGAGTGTTCAGGAGCATGTTCATCATGTTAATGTTCACATATGTGCATGTGTGCTTACAAAAATAAAGGCCTTGGACCTGTGCACACACACATGTTGGTCTATCATTATGAGGACTTTCCATAGACATAATTATTTTTATACTGAACAAACTATGTATTCTATCCCCTAACCCTACCCCTTAACCTAACACTTACAAAAAACTTTCTGCATTTTTACATTTTCAATAAAACATCGTTTAATGTTTTTTAAGCTATTTAAATTATGGGGACACTAGAAATGTCCTCATAAACCACATTTATAGCATAATACCCTATTTGGTAATATTACCAGATTGTAACCTAAAAAATTGTCCTCGTAAACCACATAAACATGCCCACACACACACACACACACGTGCACTAACACACACAAAAGCATATGCAATCTTGCATGATCCTCCATCTCAAATGGGGAGAATAGAAAGCCTGAAAAGTAATAGTCTGTGAAAGAAATGGTGCAGAAACGACCTCGGGCAAATAGTCCAAACAAGGTCATAACACAACTTTTAAACACCCTGGCCCAAAATCCATACATAAGGGATTGATCGACCAGGCATGCAAATCACCAACACTTTTAAACAATACCAAAGCTACTAGCAGGGCCGTTTTAAGAGTCAGAAACTTATCAGCGACTGTTTCCAAGGGCTCAATCAGAGCATCTGAGAGCAACTCTAAAACAACAGATTAATTCCATAAGGGAACGCGGAAGGGACGAAAATGTCTAAGCCTGTGTACCCCGGGCATAAAAAGAGAATGCCTACCGACAGAAACTATATTGATATATTGGCAACAGAGACTTTAAGCATTTCTGAGGCAAACCTAGCCCCAAAACCCTCTTGCAAAAAATGCATCACTGTACAGACAGAGCAATGAACTGGATTTTTACCTCATGCTGTATAGCAAGAAGCAAAACTATATGCCACTTGAACATATAAAGAGTCCTAGTTGATGGAGCTCTAGCATTCAGAATAGTATCAACCACAGTGGGGGATAATCCATCATTCAAAAGAGCACCCCATTGAGGGGCCATATCCATAAGTCTGGCAGTGGGTTCCAAATGCTGCCCCAAGTCTGAGACAACATGTCTGTTCTGACTGGAATCTCCCAAAGCATTTCCTCCAGGAGAGAGACCAGAGGGTAAAACGGTGCCACTAACAGAAGCTGAACGCGATCCTCCCAGAATCTCTGCAGAACTGTGTGCAGCAGACTGATCATTGGAAATGCATAAAGACGCATTGTCAGCCACTGCTACACCAACGCATCTGTGCCCAGCAGTGCCAGGGCTGAGAGGGAAAACCAGCGGGGACTGTGTGACATATCGCTCAAAGCGAATAGGTTCGCTCTGCCGAACCTTCTCCAGGTTTGTTCCATAATCAGTTGACAAATTCAACTGTCCCGGGACACGCACAGTTCGTAGAGACAGCACACTATCCCATGCCCATAGAAGAATACGATGTGCCAGTCTCATCAGGGCATGAGAATGCACTCCTCCCTGGCGATTGATGTAGTACACAACCATCCCTTTGTCCGACTGAATGAGGACATGGCAGCCCTGAATCTCCAAGAGGAAAGTCTCATGCCAGCAGCACGTGAACATCTCCAGACAGCGCTCCAACCCATAGAGGCATCTGCTGTTATAACTTTGCAGCGACACCTGCTCCAGTGGAACACCCAACAGAAAGGCTGGGTCTGTTTCCATGTTAACAGAGTTCGGTAGCACGTACAGTACGTGCCACTTTGAAGAGACGGAATGTATGCATCAGTGGTTGAAGTCCCTTTGTGGAGTACATTCAGCACTGAAAAGTTCTCGCATGCTACATGCCCGGTGGAATAACAGCAGAATCGCGGTCATGCAATCCTGAGCCCCGAAAGCCTGTAAAATGTTTTGCAGGGAGAATGCATTACACTCTGAACATCGCTAGACACTTGCGAAATGACATGACTCAAACTGGAGACAGATGCACTTGCATCGCTCATGAATCCAGCTCCACCCCAAGAAACAAAGTCTGTTCCACTGGCAACAGGACACACTTGTCTAGGTTACACACAGCCCTAGATTATATGGTTGAGAATGACATCACGATGTTGGGCAGCTAAAGTCTCAGAGAGAGCAAACGCCTACCAATCGTCAAGATAATTAAAAATGCGGATGCCCTGAAGCCTCAAGTGCGTCAAAGCTACATCCATGCATTTTGTGAAAGCACATGGTGCCAGTGTAAGTCTGAATGAAAGGATGCAAATTTGATACACTTGCCCCTGAAAGTGAATCTGAGAAAGTCCCTGCGCTTCGGTGCAATCTGAATATTAAACATCCTTCAAATCTATTGTCACAAACCAGTCTCTTGGCTGCACTTGTGTCATTATTTGTTTCTGCATCAGCAATCTGAATTGACATTACATTAGAGAAAAATTCAAACATCTGAAAAGCCAGAATGTGACACGCCCATCAAATAATGTCAACGACCCTGGCATTCTTTATGGGGGGGACAACGTGTGGTGCTTATGTTCACTGTGTTTTTGTGTACACTTGTGCCCAATGAACATCAAATTCTGTTATGCATGTCTCGAAACCTTTGGTCATGGATTTATATGTTAGAGGACACAAGATAAACCATCTTCCCTAGCATAAATGGGGAAGAATGTGCAAACATGGAGGGGAATTTAGAGCAAGGATTCTCACCACACACGTACGTACGTATGTATGTATGTATGTATGTATGTATGGTGAGCTTCCTTGCTCTAAATTCCCCTCCATGTTTGCACATTACAATAGTTATAGTACATACTTTTCAACTTATGCAAATACTTCTCACACAGAAAGATGCTTCTTGATTTACAATGTAATTTCATTCACATTAGATATTGAATGAATCTCCATTGTAATTGTATCAGTCAATGTGAGGGCACTTTGAACACTCTTCATAACTAATCTATTACCACCACTTAAGAAAAACAATGTGTTTAATAGAGACCTTTAGCCCCAGCAACAGGGGAGGGGGTTTAACCCAAATGATATGCTTTCACTTAATGGACAGTTTTGATTTCATCACCTTGAACAAAACAGAAAATGACAAATAACTATTTGGTGTAATAAATGTGATAATTTTAGGGATTCTCATTAGCTACAAAAATGTGCAACATTTTCAAAATGATTAAATATTAGATCAAATTACCTGTCAACTTTTAGACATTACACACAATCTCATGGATCAGGAAAATTTAGCAATTTTAGAAAGTCCTGTGGTAGTTTTTGGTGCTATATTGTGTTTTGGGAGAAAATAATATAAAAAGGAGCCTTTTACCCATTGTACACTATATACTATGTGCGTGTGTGTGTGTGCATGCGTGTGTGTGCGTGTGTGTGTGTTGCACAGAGTGCGTGTGAAGCATCTAGTGCAGTAGTGTAGTAGTACTGCTTGCCGCATTGTGCTATATGCTTGCTACTCTCTGCTTACAGCAACTGCCGCTGGCTAGCCTCCTTGATAGAAGGTGAAAAGAGGAGCAGAGTGTGTAAGACTCTTCCTGCTAGTACAGAGCCCCTCCACCACCAAGACTCCTGCAGTGCCTCCACGGGGCCACACATGGTAACTGGGTATCTCACGGTCCCAGCCTATACTACAGGGGATCTCGGAGCAGCAGTGGGCCCCAGAGACAAGGCATGCAGGCCCACCACTGTGTGGACATGCCCTGGCGCCCATCAACCACTGCCCCAGCTAAGGGCAAATAACCCCACTGCCTTGTGGTAAGTCTGTTGAGACCAAGGCTAAGGGAGCTCACCCTGACAGAAAAGCAATGCACTGGCGGTGCGCAATAGCTGGACCTTAACAAACAAAGGACCCGGCAGCCTCCTGCAGCCAAGATGAGGGACCAGTTGTCCCGAGACCCCCCCCCCCCCCCCCCCCCCCCCCGCCACTGGATTTACCCCATCATTGTGAAGATAGCGCTAATGGGGATGGCGCACCCTCTGTGGCACTTTAAAACCCTCCTTGCGCAGGTCTACACTTTTGACCACGGTGAATAATATCTGGACCTTACATAGGTTGAAGTCTGACAGTGATGAGGTGTCTGGAAATGGGAGCAGGTACGAATGGACTGGGAGCTGCTATTCAGAAACTTGCACAATAGCGGCACAGGGTATTTGGTCACTAGCAGCTGGGACTGAGTGGCAGCTGTTTTGGGCAGACCCTTGTGCGACTGAGCAGCCCTATTTAGGGACCACACTGCTCACCCGAATTGGGGAAGGGCCTAGAAAAGGTGGCCTAAAAATTGCCCACTCAATCGCACCTGGATAGATTACCATGCCTATCGGGTCATTCCACTAATGCAGTCAAAATAAGAAACGATATAACCTAAAACTGGCAACATGGAATGTAAGGACTCTCCTAGACTCGTATGGCATCTCTGACAGGCCTCACCAGAGAACAGCTCTGATTGCTGCTGAGCTAAGGTGTTACAACATTGAC
Organism: Moxostoma hubbsi; assembly: GCA_032164185.1. Taxonomy (NCBI): domain Eukaryota; kingdom Metazoa; phylum Chordata; class Actinopteri; order Cypriniformes; family Catostomidae; genus Moxostoma; species Moxostoma hubbsi. Next base: position 29,861,737 of record JAVLUX010000022.1, read on the forward strand.
ATTGCTGCCCTGAGTGAGACCAGGCTCCTGGATGATGGCTCTCTAACAGAGGAAGGGATGGGTTACACCATCTTCTGGAAACGTTTCCCCACAGGTGGACAACATCTCCCCGGAGTAGGCCTGGTGATCAAGAACACCCTTCTATCAAATCTCATGGAAAAACCTGTTGGTATTAATGAAAGGCTAATGGTCCTCCGTATCCCCTTGGCAAAGAAGCGTTACGCCACACTTCTTTGTGCCTACGCACCAACTTTGCCATCTGAGAACGAGGCCAAGGAATGCTTTTATCAGACATTGGATGAAGCTCTTTGCCAGATCCCTAGGAGTAACAAGATCCTCTTGCTTGGGGACTTTAACGCTAGGGTGGGAAAGAACAACAGGATATGGGGTGGGGTACTAGGTAGGCATGGTATCGGTAGGATGAATGCAAATGGCATGAGGCTACTTACTCTTTGTTGTGAGCATAACCTTACCATAACCAACACCATCTTCCAGCAGAAGGCCAAGTATAAGACTTTGTGTATGCACTGGGAGGAAGATGTCACCAGTGTGGTTGATGGCATGCTGCCACACCTGTCCTCTGCTATTTTCTCTGTACCTGTTCGTATTGCTTATGTATATGTGCTCAAGGAATCAGTACCGTGCTTTCATACGATCGCCAAACACTTCTAGATATTCACGGATTTGTGTGCTCGAGATCCGGATGGAAAGTTTTTTCATACATGGTTTTCCTCACCACTCCCGGAGAGCATCTGCCGTATTTTCGGCTGTTCATTTCATCGGAAAAAGCATCATAGAAAGCTTGGATATCGGGGCGGCCTTTTGATCAGGATTAAAAGATCTCTGCTCGCATCCACAATGTTTTGCGATACACATGAAGTTGACAGCCGATATGGAAACTTCTTTATTCGGCACATCACGGATCCCAGATACACCTCTCTATCGCCCATTCTACCAGATACGGCAAACACTGTTTGCGATACAGCGCTGCCACGTATTATCAGAAGAGGAGCAAATCAAAGAAATATTCGGTCACTGGTTTAATCGGAGCCGCCAAAAGTGGCATCTGAGAAAAATACTCATGTTGCTAAAGTTGGTTTTGGTAAACACAAGATCTCTTCAAAATAAAACATTGATTTTAAATGACTTTATTAAATCACAGGACTTGGACATTTTATTCATAACGGAGACTTGGCTTCGAATCAGTGAGTTGGATCCTTTAATTGAACTTTCTCCCAATGGATATGATTTCTTTAGTTCCCCTAGGACTGTGGGGTGAGGTGGGGGATTGGCTTCAATTTTTAGAAACATTAAGTGCCAATTGCTACCCACGGATCAATATAATTCATTTGAAGTACAACTGATACAGCTGCCTATTTCAGTACTTTGTGCTCTCATTTATAGGCCACCTAACTATAATAAGGATTTTAGTCAGGAATTTGCTGGTTTTCTCTGTAACATTCTGCCTACTATGGACAATCTTATAATTCTTGGTGATTTTAATATTCATATCGGCTGTCCTTCCAAGCCACTGGTTAGGGAGTTTGTGCAGACTATTAATTATTTTATCTCACACAGCATATTTCTGTCCCTACTCATGAGCATGGCCATACACTTGATCTTGTTTTATCCTTTGGCATTTCTGTACAAAATGTTAATCTCTGACTTTTGTCTATCTGATCATAAGCCTGTTGTTTTTAATGCTATATTGCCTGGGCAAACTTTAAAATCGTGCTTCTCTGGGTCCTTTTCTCACATCATTACCACAGCTACGGCTAGTCAGTTTTCTGAGACTTTCTCCACTTTTTCCAAAAGTACTCCGAAATTAATAAACACATTTAGGAATAGAAGAGATAGTTACCCATTTTAATAATACCTGCACTTTTATTTTAGACTCTGTCGCCCCTTTTAAATTTTCAAAACCTAAACTTAGGACAGAACCTTGGTTAAATAGTAATACACGAGTTCTCAGACAGGACTGTAGGAAAGCTGACCGTAAATGGAAAAAAGACAAATAGCAATTGTCTTACGAACTCATGAAATACGCTCTATCCATTTACCAACATTCTATAAAAGATGCAAAAAACAAATATCTATCTGAAGCAATATCAAATAATTCTCACAATCCCAAAATTCTGTTTAATACAATAACTAGAATCTTCTCTCCTAGTACTAATTTAGGCTTTGATGCTACACCTGAGACTTGTACAGCGTTTTTAGATTTTTTTTTATGGGTAATTTGCATCCAATTCACTTAGTGTATACTGTATATATTTTTATATACCCTATCTAGTGTATGTGTATTCTATATTGTGTGTATTGTTTACTGTACATTGTATATCAGTACTATGTTGTGTAATTATGTGTACATTTGATATGTAAATTGTTGTGTAATTATGTGTACATTTGTTATGTAAATTGTGTTGTGTAAATGTTGTTTATTGTAATTGGTATATGTCATGACTGCTATGTTGCTCGGAACTGCACACAAGACTTTCACCTATTGTTGCACTTGTGTACACAGTAGTGTGACAAAGTGATTTGATTTGATTTGAATATCCCTCACAGATCTTATGGATATAGTGCAACAGATTAAGCTGACCACCTCTTCGGTTGATGTTATTCCTCCCCGGCTCTTTAGAGAGGTGCTGGATACTAGTGTATTGGCCATTTTAAATAGCTCATTGAACAGTGGCTGTGTTCTGTCATGCCTTAAGCAGGCAGTGATCAGACCATTTCACAAGAAGCCTAATTTAAATATGACCGATCTTAAAAATTTCAGACCCATATCTAAACTGCCTTTTTGTTTATCAAAAATCTTGGAGAAATTTGTCTTTAATCAGCTTTCCCTATTTGTCTCAGGTAACAATATTTTAGATAAATTTCAATCAGGTTTTAGATCGCAACATAGCACTGAGTCTGCACTTCTCAAGGTGTCGAATGATTTGTTGCTCACTCTGGATTCTGGTAAATCTGCAGTTCTAATGTTACTTTATCTCAGTACTGCATTCGATTCCGTTGACCATGCTATCCTTCTTAAACGCTTAAGGTATGAGGCTGACATCAAGGGCACTGTCTTAGATTGGTTTACATCATACCTCTCAGATAGGACTGTGATGGTTACAATTGGAAATTCGTCCTCTTCTACTGCACTGTTCACTTGTGGGGTACTCCAGGGGGACCCATTTTATTTTCTCTGTACATGCTCCCTTTGGGTTTTATCATGAAGAAATATAATATTTCATATTATTGCTATGCCGATGATACTCAGCTTTATATTCCTCTTAGCTCTGATTACTCTTGCTCTCTGCTTCTAAAATGCTTTGAGGACATTAAATGCTGGACTGCAAAAAACTTTCTCCAATTAAATGAGAGCAAAACTGAGGTTGTTGTGTTTGGCCTCCCTGGTGCTGTCTCTGATATTACTAGGAAGCTAGATACACTGTTTCCAAATGTTCATCCTTTTGCAAAAAACCTAGGTGTGATTTTTGACTCCGAGCTAAATTTTGGAAAACAGAGGAGTAGCTTTTTCCAATGAAGGAAAAAGGAAGGGAAACAACGGTAACGGTAACAACCGCTCCACTGATGACGCCATTGCATCTACAATACACACTGCTCTTTCCCACCTGGAAAAAAGGAACACATATGTGAGAATGCTGTTTGTAGACTACAGCTCAGCATTCAACACCATAGTGCCCTCCAAGCTTGATGTGAAACTCCGGGCTCTGGGCTTAAACAGCTCGCTGTGCAGCTGGATCCTGGATTTCCTGTCAGGCAGACGTCAGGTGGTTAGAATGGGCAGCAACATCTCCTCATCACTGACCCTCAACACTGGAGCCCCACAGGGCTGTGTTCTCAGCCCACTCCTGTATTCCCTTTACACACATGACTGTGTGGCAACACATAGCTCCAATGCCATCATTAAGTTTGCTGACGATACGACGGTTGTAGGTCTGATCACTGACAATGATGAAACGGCCTACAGAGAGGAGGTGCACACTCTGACACGCTGGTGTCAGGAGCACAACCTCTTCCTCAACGTCAGTAAAACCAAGGAGCTTGTGGTGGACTTCAGGAAGAAAGACAGAGAGCACAGCCCCATCACCATTAATGGAGCACCGGTGGAGAGAGTCAGCAGCTTCAAGTTCCTCGGTGTCCACATCACTGAGGAACTCACATGGTCCGTCCACACTGAGGCCGTTGTGAAGAAGGCTCACCAGCGCCTCTTCTTCCTGAGACGGCTGAGGAAGTTCGGAATGAACCACCACATCCTCACACGGTTCTACACCAGTACTGTAGAGAGCATCCTGACTGGCTGCATCACCGCCTGGTACGGCAATAGCACCGCCCACAACCGCAAAGACCTGCAAAGGGTGGTGCGAACTGCCAGAAACATCATCGGAGGTGAGCTTCCCTCCCTCCAGGATATATATAACAGACGGTGTGTGAATAAAGCTCGGAGGATCATCAGAGACTCCAGTCACCCGAGTCATGGGCTGCTTTCACTGCTTCCATCAGGCAGGCGGTATCGCAGCATCAGGACCCGCACCACCCGACTACATGACAGCTTCTTCCCACAAGCAATAAGACTTTTGAACACATGATCTCTCACGATCAACAATCAGCACTGCACTTTATTAATCATCACTCTGTCAATATATTCTCCCAATTCAATTAGTGTTTATATATATTTATACCCGTATCTAGTGTATGTGTATTCTACATTGGGTGTATTGTGTACATTTGTTATGTAAATTGTTGTGTAAGTATGTGTACATTTGTTATGTAAATTGTTTTGTGTAAATATGTTGTTTATTGTAAAGTGGTTTATGTCTCGTCACTGTCATGACTGCAATGTTGCTCGGAACTGCACACAAGAATTTCACCTGCTGTTGCACTCGTGTACACAGTAGTGTGACAATAAAGTGATTTGATTTGATTTTGATTTGAAGACAAATAGCCAAATCTCTGCTCTCATTTAAGGATTTGGAGACAGTTATCCATGCCTTCATCTCATCTAGACTTGATTATTCAAATGCACTGTATATGGGGCTAAATCACTCATCTCTGTATTGCCTGCAGTTGGTACAAAACGCAGCTGTTAGGTTGCTTGCTAGTGCTAAGAAGAGGGAACACATTTCACTGGTTTTAGCATCTCTCCACTGGTTACCGGTGCATTATAGGATCCATTTTAAGATCTTGTTATTTGTTTATAAATCCTTAAATGGTGTGGCCCCTTCTTATCTGTCAGAACTTCTGAGCTATCAACAAACCCCTAGAAGTCTCAGATCTTCTGAAAAATGACTCCTGCAAATACCACGCTCTCGCCTAAGTTTAAAGGGGATCATGCTTTTTCTGTTGCTGGCCCTAGACTATGGAACAGTAGGCCTATACCTCTGGATGTTAGGTCTGCCCCTTCCATTCCTGTTTTTAAATCACGCCTGAAGACGTATCTGTATTCCTTGGCTTTTGCATGAATGTTTATTGTAGAATATATGGGTAATTTCATGTTTTGTGTTATTTTTTAAATTAGTATTTTATTCCTCTGTGTCCTGTTATTGTTTTCATATGCATATGTATAGCACTTTGGTATACACTAGTGTTCTTAAATGTGCTATATAAATAAATTGACCTTGACCTTGACCCTCACTCTAAACATTGGCACATTCATGATTGACTTCATCATTGTGAGGCGTAGTGACATCAAGGATGTTCACATCACCCGTGCCATAAGGGGTGCAGAGTGCTGGACTGACCATCGTATGATTGTGGCCAAGCTCCATATGAAAGTGCGTCCACCTCTGCGGCTGCAAAAGCCTAATAAAAATAAGCTAAATTGCAACTGCTTGGAAAGCAAAGAAGCCAGAAATGAGTTCTGACGCCTCTTAGCTGAGAAACTAAGTGAGCTGGAACCTTGTCTGAACCCTGAAAACACCATGGAACAACAGTGTAGCTATATCAGCTTGGCGCTCTATGATGCAGCAGCCCAATCCATCAGCCATAAGAGCAGGAACCATCAAGACTGGTTTGATGATAACTCAGACACCATCCATAACTTGCTTAAGGACATGCATAAAGCACATCGGGCAACTTTAGATTACCCTACATCCACCAGCACCAGGCAGCATTGGCAGGAAGCTCGGAGATTAGTGCAAAAAACAACAAGGGCCATCCAGAATAAGTGGTGGACTGAAAAGGCACATGAAATCCAGGCCTTTGCTGATAAAAGTGACATGCATCATTTTTATAATGCTGTCAAAACCATATACAGCCCAAGAAATTGCTGCATCATGTCCCTGAAGACAGCTGATGGTCTAAAGCTCATGAAGGATCAGGATAGTATCCTATTGAGGTGGGCTGAACACTTTGACACCCTGCTTAATCAGGTCTCTGATGCAGACTCCACCATCCTTGACGAACTGCCTATACATCCTCCCATTCATGACCTCAGACTAAGACCAACTTTCCAGGAGGTTCTATCAGCTGTCCGTTCTCTTAAGAACAACAAGTCCCCTGGCAAAGATAATATCCCTACTGAGCTACTAAATGAAGGAGGGCACATGTGTATGTGCACCCTCTACAAGTACATTATGAAGGCCTGGACTGATGAGATCATCCCACAATAATGGAGAGATCCAAACATCATTGTCATTTATAAGAACAAGGGTGACAAGGCCATTTGCGGATACAGTAGGGGGTATATATCCCTACTTTCTGTTGTTGGTAAGGTTCTGGCTAGGGTGTTGCATCAGAGACTCATCAGTAACATCACTGAGTCAATGCTGCCAGAATTGCAGTGTGGATTTCGGAGGAACAGGAGTACGGTCAACATGATCTTCACAGTCCGGGAGCAACATCAGGACATGTTTATGGCCTTTGTCGACTTCTCCAAAGCTTTTGACACTGTGCAAAGAGAGCTCTTATGGGATGTCCTCCTCAGGTTTGGCTGTCCCAATAAATTTGTTAACATCCTCCGCCAGTTCCACGATGGGGTGACTGCTCGGGTGAACATTAGTGGACAAAAGTCGGAGCCCTTCTTTGTATGCACAGGGGTGAGGCAGGGGTGTGTGCTAGCACCAGTGCTCTTTAACATTTTCCTCTTGTGTGTTACCAAGGTTCTCCATAATGAGATTGAGAGTAGCAGTGGTGTGGCAGTGGACTTTAGACTAGATGATCTCTTTAACATTAGGAGGCTCAACGCAACCACTACACTCTGTAGAGAGCGAGTCCTGGAGCTGCAGTATGCAGACAACTGTGCTTTTGTGGCCTATACTCCGGAGGATCTCCAGTCCGTCCTTGCTGTGGCGGTGAGAGCGTACAACAGGATGGGGCTGACTGTCAACACCAACAAGACAGAAGTGGTTTGCCAATGGAGTACCAGTGTCCCATCCACTCCACCCCCCTTCACTGTTGGTGGTGAACAACTGTCAGTAGTGTCATCATTCAAATATCTGGGGAGTATTCTCGCAGAGGATATAGGGATCGACAGCGATATCCAGAGCCGGATTAAACAGGCCTTATCTGCTTTTGGGAGACTTCAGCGCAGAGTATTTGAGAACAAGAACCTTCATCCCTCTACAAAGGTCATTGTATACCAAGAGGTCTGTGTCACCACCCTCCTCTATAGCTGTGAAGCTTGGGTAACCTACAGCCATCACATTAAGTCCTTAGAGCGCTTCCATATCAGATGCCTTTCTAGGAATTATATGGCATGAGTGTATGCCTCACACTGAAATATTGTAAAGACCAACTGCAGAAGTATTAAGGCCATGATCACCCAGTGTCAGCTGCAGTGGCTGAGCCACATGATAAAGATACCCCCATGCCGACTACCCCGCAGAGTGCTATATGGCCAGTTGCATCATGGTCGACGCACAGCTGGAGGGCCAAGAAACGCTATAAGGATCAAATGAAGATTGCTCTGAGAAAGTGTAAAATCAGAACCGAGGACCTGGAGTATGTTTCTGTTGATCGTAACATCTGGCGACGGCTTTGTAGGGATGGGGCACGTATGCTGGAGATGGAGAGGACAAGCAAAAGACAACAGGAGAGAGCCAAGATACACACAGCCATGGCTGCCATCAATACCACCACTACTACCACGTATATATATATATATATATATATATATATATATATATATATATGCCCCACCTGTAATAGAGCTTGTGGGTCCAGGATAGGACTGTTCAGCCATCAAAGATCTCACCGTTAAACGAGTGGATTCATCATCGGATTTCGATGGACAACCGAAGTGTGTGTGTGTGTGTGTGTGTGTACTGGCCATAAAGTTTTCTTAATCTATTCATAGATGCAACCCCAACTCCAAACATACTTGGCAAAAGATAAAGACTAAATATAAAAATATAATTTTAAATGGTGAGTACTTATCATAACCTTTTTATTTTAGTGTGTATATTTATGCCAAACATTATCTGCTGTAAATAAAAAGAAGTGTGAGATTTCTAAAACTGGTGGAGGGCCATCTCCCCCAGAATACACTGTGGCATAGGAATTGGCTCTCATTAAAGGGAGGCAAATCATGAATGGTGTTGAAACTGCTGCATGTTCTCACCCTGGTGCTGTCTCTTCCAAGCAAGTGACACTGGGTATGTGTACTGGGTAAAAGTAATTAGTTATGGACTATTGTAAGTACATATGGCTGATTGTATGTCATCTGCAGGTGAGGGAAGTACAGTGACCTTGGTGGAACCAGCACACACACACACACACACACACACACACACACACATCCAACACAGAGGTTTCCCACAAGTGAAGTATGCAGAAGACAATACATAGTGGTTTAATGTAACCTTTTTGACAGTGTTCATTACATGGTTTTAATTTATTAGGAAGCAAACAATGAGGACACACTATCTATGTGCTCCGACACAGAGAGAGTTGCTGAGGTAAATACATGGTTCTATTCATTATGGCACATATTTGAATGTGAACACTTTGTAGTTACTGTCCTTAAACTCCTGTGTGTATTCTATGGTAGTATTCACAACCCAATCCTCAGGCTTCTACCTCCAAGGGTTGCAAAAGTACAGTGAACACGGTAAGGAATTAAACCTTTCACAGAAATTACAGTTAGTTCTGTGTTAATGCAAAACCCATATCGCTTTGTGTGATTGCCTAACCTACTAGGGCTGAAACTAATGATTATTTTAACAATTGACTAATCTGACAATTATTAGAATGATTATTCGACTATTCAGGTGATTATTGCAACGTTTAATCATTAGTTCTTAACCAACTATTCAGCTTGTGCCCCGACTTAAAAGGTTGTGTTAAACGTGCTTGCTAACAATAAAGGCTCAAGAATGTCAAAGCTGTCGGTGTAATAGGGGTAGTCGACTATGGGAATTTACACCGGGAAATAAAGTCCTTGAATTGCTCGCCACATAGAGCTCTAAATTACTCATAAAGTGGCAAGGAGCCTTTGAGGTCACACAGTGAGTTGGGGAAGTCGATTATGAGGTTAAACGAACAGAGAGAGGTGGAGCACATCAGATTTATCACCTCAATCTCCTTAAACAGTGGAGAGAGGCAGTTGGCAAAGGTTGTTCAGGAGAGGGAGAAGCTCGGACTGGAGGTGAACTTAAAAGCCACCAATTAAGTCATCCTGGACACTTGCAGAGACTACCTCTAAACGTCAAATGTCATGGAGGTTTACAGGTTACAAGGAGAATTCTCAGATGTGTTCTCGCCTCTATCAGGCTGCACAAATCACAAATCATAGAGCACCATATTGAAATGACACCAGGGGTAGTGGTACACAGTTGTCCCTACCGATTACCTGAACACAAAAAAGTGGTTTGGGAAGAATTAAAGACCATGCTAGACATGGGGGTAATTAAAAAAAAATCCCATAGTGACTAGGCCAGCTCGGTGATGCTGGTTCCGAAGAGTGACAGTTCGGTCCAGTTCTTTGTGGATTATAGAAAAGTCAATGTGGTGTCTAAATTTGATGTGTACCCAATGCCTCGGATTGATGAACTTCTCAATCGGATTACATAAATTCATGACTCTTCCTTTCAGTTTGTTTGGGGCCCTAGCTACGTTTCAGCAGCTCATGGACCGAGTCCTCAGACTGCATGCTGTGTACGCCGCTGCCTATCTGGATGGCATCATTATTGACAGTAACAATTGGCAGTAGCACCTGCAGCATCTAAGGGCTGTCCTGAGGTCACTGAGGTGAGCGGGGCTCACGGCAAATCCATAGAAGTGCGTAATTGGCCTCTACACTTTTAATATTCCCTTCAAATTCAGTGAGTTCTTGTGCTTTGGATTTTTTTGTAAAAGCAGCATATTGTATGATCCGGCCCCTAAGAACCACCTTAAGTGCCTCCCAAGCCATGCCCACAGAGGATACTGAGGACCAGTTGGTCTCGATATAGACACTGATTTCAGCCTTTATCATTTGTTGGAATTCAGGATTTTGCAAGAGGGATACATAAAAGCACCAACTATATGATTTCCTTATCTTCATATATGGCAACACCTCTAAACACACCAGGGCATGATCTGAGACTAAAATGTTTCCAATTGAGCAATCAACAACAGCTTAAATGAGGGACTTAGATATAAAACAAAATCAGTTCTAGAGTAAATCTTATGGACTGATGAAAAAAAGTATAGTTCCTACCAGATGGGTTAAAAAGTCTCCCAATATCTGTAAGAGCAAGGTTTTTATACATCCCGTGAAGCATCAATGTTGCTCTAGGGGGCTTGCACGCTTTTGATTCACTATGATCAAGAACTGAGTCCATCAAAAGATTAAAGTCTCGTCCCAATATTATGTCATGAGGGGTGCCAGTGGCTTGCAACCTCCTTTTAAGAGCTATAAAAAAGTCCTGATCATCAATGTTAGGTGCATAAATATTAGCCAAAATAAGACTTTGTCCCTGAATTTCAGCTAAAACAATAATAACTCTTCCTAATTTATCTTTACTCTGTTTGAGACATTTGGATTGTAAATGTTTACTTATCAGTGTAATGACTCCCCTACTCTTACTCAAGCCAGCACAATAAAAAATATGCACACTCAATATCTTTCCAAATTTTTCAGCTTCCTGCGGGGAAAGGTTTATTTCTTGAAGAAACACTATATTGTATTTCTTATACTTAAGGAAAGAAATAATCGTCCTTATTTTATGGGGTGCCCCAACCAATTCACATTCCACATGGAGAGAGACAATACACTAATATTAACATTTGAAATTTTTAATTATAATAAAAAAATCGATTGAGTGTCTAAGACAAGATTACAAAGACCACATTCCAACATTAGTGCAATAATAAAACCTATAAAAAATAAATAAAATGAAAATAGAAAAATGTGCGTATAAACCCCACGCATGACAGCGCAAACTGGTGTTCATCCATCCAAACTCAAACAGTCCATGCACACCTTCGAGAGCCCCAGCGACAACCTTGGCATCGGATTGCTCAAGTCCAGTGTTTCGAAACACATTTTGTGAGACAGAATTACACAGCAAAATATAGTCTATAAAATAAACTCCAGCTAATAGGTGGAATAAGCACAAAGAGCGTGTAGATACATCCACAAAACCATCCCGAATGTGTTTTGCTCTGCAAAATAAACTCCAGTCGCAAGGCGGAACCTGCTCAAAAAGCGTGCAGAATCTTCAAACAAACAGGTCCATTCGGCTGCAACGTGAGTACCATAAAATTAATTACTCACTCCATTAATTTTATGAAGGACATCGCTTGCTGTGGGTATGTGAATGTTTTACAGCCATCCTTAGCATCTATTCTCAATTTGGCAAGGGATATCAGTGCAAAAGTGACATTCCGTTGATGTAAAAATTTCTTGCATTCCTTGAATCTATCAAGTTTCTCTCATCAAGTTCGCAAAGTCTCGGAACAAGAAAATGCTGTGGTTCTTCCAAGAAAGCCTTCCTTTACTCTTCGCCTCACGTAACAAGATTTTTATTGTATGAGCTCAGAAATTTGCCCAGAATTGATCTCCCTCCGCGGATTGCCGTGTCAGAACCCTGTGAGCTTGCTTGATTTCCAGCTTATGGCCTGCTTTGTCGAACAGACTCCGAAAGAGCCCATCCAGTTATTCCACCATATCCCATTCCTCATCTCTGGGATTCCCATGATACAGACGTTATTCCGCCAACTACAGTTTTCCATGTTCTCCAACTTCTCTCGGACACACTCCAAATCCACCTTGGTCGCTAACGGATTGCTGATAATTCACTCTCCGATGACTCCAGATAATATTTCCTTTTTTCGACATCGCCCACTCTTGTGACAATGTCAGTAAATTTTGCCTCCATGGCAGTGATCGATCGACATATCTAAGCAAGATCCTTCAAGTCAGCAATGACCTTCGTGGGGGTATGTGGAGAGTTGGGCGTGGTCGAGCGACGTCTGTGAAGAGCAAGAGAGAGAATGCATGTTGGGTTGACACCTGGGGAAGATTATATCTGACAGCTGTTTTGTGTTAACAGTGAAAGCTGGAGGGAGATAAAAGAGGAGCCAAGCAGCAGTGAAGGGTAGAATGATCTGAAGCTGGCAACGTTGTGGTGGGCAGCATTATATTCATAGAGTTTATGAAAGCGAGTGTGGAAAATAAATTACCCTGAAGAGTGCAAGCTGGTTCCCACTTCGTTAATTTATTTTTAACTGACTGAGAGTGTCACACTATTCTTGTAATGCGTTGACCACCTTGTGAAATAATTGACGACATTAGCTCAAAGTCATTCCTTAATGCAATATGATTGGTTGGACTGTAAAACCATCGCGTGTAGATCCAACAGCTGACTGAAAAGAGCCATATCGATATGCCAAAAATCGAGCAGAGATAGACCGTATGGTCCACGACTGGGTGAATGATAAAAGAAACCAGATAAAATATCTTACATCTCCTGATAGCATCCCGAAAGAAGTCTGCACGTTGGTTTGCCATCACTCCATTGGGGAATATTCTCTTATTCCATCCCCACTGTTCTGCTGCCGGGCTCACCGGTCCATGCATGATCCCCTCTGCTGCGAGCAGTTCGCTTCGAATGAAGAGGTGAGAGAGAGACAAATAGATGTATGAATGGATGTTGGATGCTGTAAAGAGTAGGATAAAGTTAATCTCTGTGAAAAACAAAGCATGTAATAATCAAGAGTTTGTGCTTGTGGAAACATAAATTTAAAATTACTATGTTTTGATAGAGTAGAGAGAAGCAACAGCATCAGCTGCATTATACTGTTAAATAGAGTTGTTAAGTGGAGGTCTCTGCCAGCTTCTATTCACATCATTTTGATCACCTTTGATGACCCTTGAGGTCTCCATCCAAAATCTTGAATTGACGACCATGGTTAATGTCTGAGTCAAATGTAAAGACAGTGCTTTAGGTGTGAGCTTTGCTTTATGTATATGATAATTGGTCTAAGTGGTACAGTTATGCTGATTGGATTAAGGCTGGTTACACTCCAGGGTCTGGGGTGGGTTCTTACAACTGTTTACAATACTTTGCAGTACTTTGCCTTCACTTGAAGGACTGCCCACCAAAATGTCTATAAACTACAATGTAAGTCTCACTTAGTTGGACTTGATGACTGCAGTGCCACACAGCACATTTTCAATGAAGAATTCTGCTGAAGATGTACCCGAGCCTCCTGGTCTTCACTTCTGAATTTCCTACAGTTTACATGAGCATGTGTGTAAGTGCACGTGTGTGTATGTGCGCATACAAGTACGAGACCTTTATGTTTGCAAGCACACATGCACATATGTGAACATAAACATGATGACCATTCTCCTTGATGCAAGTGGCTATAGACATTCCTATATTTGATACTTTTGCTTGATATTATACAAGCATATTCATGTATCCACATTTCTGTACTATAATCATAATATAATCATATACTTGATATTCATGAAACCACCTCATATGGAATTATCATTGTATCAAGACTCTATGTTTTCCTTGTATGTCCATCCTTGTATTCCTGTGTTGTATAAATGTTACAATGCACAAGCGTTATATGTTGAATATGTGTGTGTTAGACGATTACTTGATCCAAGTTGGCAGCGTGGTAGCACGCAGCGGACACTACAGATCCAAAATGGTGCTATTTTTGTTAAAAAAAACAACTTTTGCGGCACAAGGACATCGGAGCAACCGGTGTTCGTGTCTACCTTCGCCAGACACTACTCTACCTTCGCCAGGCACTACGCATACTCTGCTTGCTGCGGAGACCAGGCCTCCAGTCCTTGGCATCGCCTGATGCCGGTGGCCGAGGGAGAGGACGTCGTAAGCAGTGTGTGAGAAAGCGGAAGCGCAGCAAGAGGGCGGGGATCCATACTAGGCTAAAAACAAACCCTAGCCAGCCGGATCTCCCATCTATCCTGCTCTCAAATGTTTGCTCCCTGGACAATAAACTGGACTATATCCGACTCCAGCAGGCTACGCAGAGTGAGTTTAGAGACTGCCGCGTCTTTGTTTTCACAGAGACGTGGCTCAGCGACAGAGTTCCAGATTCCACCATTCAGCTAGACGGGCTCGCCTCGTTTCATGCCGACAAAAATGCAGCTCTCTGCAGTAAGACTCGCGGTGGTGGCTTGTGTGTTTACATCAACAAGGAATGGTGCAAGAACTCTATGCTAGTCTCTAGCTACTCCTCATCGCTGGTGGAGCTTGTGACTGTTAAATGCAGATCTTTTTATTTACAATGGGAATTCACCACTGTTATCATAACTGGAGTTTACATTCCCCCCAGCGCTAACGCTAAGGAAGCACTCTATGAACTGTATGGGGCTATGAGTGAACTACAGAAAGCTCACCCCGACGCACTGTTTATTGTCGCCGGAGATTAGCCATGCGAATCTCAAGACAGTGCTCCCTATATTCCATCAGTATGTGGACTTTGCAAGGAGAGGGGCGAACGCGCTTGATCTTGTTTACACATACATCCCAGGCGCGTACCGGGCGGAGCCCCGGCCCCACCTCGGCTACCCAGACCACATCTCTGTTATGCTAATTTCAGCATACAGACTGCTTGTCAGACGCACAAAACCGCTTCAGAAGAAGGTGAAAACCTGGCCTGCAGGAGCCATCTCTGCTCTTCAGGACTGTTTTGAGTGTACTGACAGGCACATGTTCAGGGAGGCTGCAACATATGGCGATCCTACCAACTTGGAGGAATACACAGCATCAGTGACCAGCTACATCAGCAAGTGGATTGATGATGTCACTTTCTCCAAGACCATCACCACACGCTCCAACCAGAAGCCGTGGATGACTGCGGAGGTCCACATGCTGCTGAGGACCTGAGACTCCAACTTCAGAGCAGGCAACAAGGCAGCCCTAAGAACAGCGAGGGCCAAACTGTCCCGGGCCATCAGAGAGGCAAAGCGCACACACGCCCAGAGAATCCACAGTCACTTCCAGGACAGCGGTGACACGTGGCGCATGTGGCAGGGCATCCAGGTCATCACCAACTACAGGACAACATGAATTGCCTGTGACAAAGATGCCTCCCTTCCAGATGCGCTGAATGACTAGGGCAATTTTTGTGAGACATCAATTAAGTCTTTGGATGGTGGGAGGAAGCCGGAGCACCCGGAGAGAACCCACGCAGACACAGGGAGAACATGCAAACTCCACACAGAAAGGCCGGGGCATAGGCCGTTTATATATATATATATATATATATATATATATATATATATATATATATATATATATATATATACACACACACATACAGCGGGTGAAATAAGTATTGAACACGTCAACATTTTTTTTCAGTAGGCCTAAATATATTTCCAAAGGTGCTATTGACATGAAATTTTCACCAGATGTTGGTAACAACCCAAGTAATCCATACATACAAAGAAACCAAAACAAATGAGCTCAGCAAATTAAGTTATGTGTAATAATGTGAAATAACACAGGGAAAAAGTATTGAACACATGAAGAAAGGGAGGTGCAAAAAGGCATGGAAAGCCAAGACAACAGCTGAAAACTATTAGTAATTAAAAAGCAGTCCAGCCCCTTGTCAGTGCAAATTAATATCAGCTGGTTCAGTCCCAATTGATGGCCTACAAAAAGGTCTCATTGCCAAGGTGTCACACAAGACACATCTCATGATGGGTAAAAGCAAAGAGCTGTCTCAAGACCTTCGCAACCTAATTGTTGTGAAACATAATGATGGCATTGGTTATAGGTGCATTTCTAAGCTTCTGAATGTTCCAATAAGCACTGTTGGGGCCATAATACGGAAGTGGAAAGACAATCATTTCACCATAAATTTGCCTCGACCAGGTGCTCCTCGCAAGATTACTGACAGAAGAGTGAAAAGAATAATCAGAAGAGTTGTCCAAGAGCCAAGGACCACTTGTGGAGAGCTTCAAAAAGACCTGTAATTAGCAGGTACTGTTGTCTCAAAGAAAACAGTAAGTAATGCATTCCACCACCATGGCCTGTATGCACGCTCACCACGCAAGACTCCATTGCTGAAAAAAAGCATGTTGAAGCTCGTTTAAAGTTTGCTGCACAACAATTGGAAAAGCCAGTGAAATACTGGGAGAATATAGTGTGGTCAGATGAGAGCAAAATTGAACTGTTTGAATGCCATAATACACAACATGTTTGGAGGAGAAATGGCACTGCACATCACCCTAAAAACACCATGCCAACAGTGAAGTTTGGAGGAGGAACATCATGGTGTGGGGCTGCTTTTCAGCAAATGGTACTGGCAAACTTCACATAATTGAAGGAAGGATGAATGGGAAAATTTACTGAGACATTCTTGACAAAAATCTGCTGCCATCTACCAGGATGATGAAGATGAAACGAGGGTGGACATTTCAGCAAGACAATGATCCCAAACACACAGCCAAGGAAACTCTCAATTGGTTTCAAAGAAAGAAAATAAAGCTGCTAGAATGGCCCAGCCAATCACCTGACTTAAATCCCATTGAAAATCTATGGAAAGAACTGAACATCAAGATTCATAGAAGAGGCCCACGGAACCTTCAAGATTTGAAGACTGTTTGTGTGGAAGAATGGGCCAAAATCAAATCAGAGAAATGCATGCGACTAGTTTCTCCATACAGGAGGCATCTTGAAGCTGTCATTACCAACAAAGGCTTTTGTACAAAGTATTAAATAAATATCAGTAAGCGTGTTTCCCTGTGTCATTTCACATTATTACACATAACTTAATTTACTGAGCTCATTTGTTTTGGTTTCTTTGTATGTAAGGATTACTTGGGTTGTTACCAACATCTGGTGAAAATTTCATGTCAATAACACCTTTGGAAATATATTTACTGAAAAAAATGTTGACGTATTATTTCACCCACTGTATAAGACTGCCCTGAGAAATGTAATGATGTTAGACATTTTTAAATGATACAAGTAAATGCTTCTGCTTTGGCAGGAAAATACTAAAAGTAAAAATAAAAACTAACTAACATTCTGTGTGTGTGTGTGTGTGTGTGTGTGTGTGTGTGTAGTTTTGATGTTAGATTGAAAAGTTTAAAAAGAAACTGAATAAATAAGGAAATCTGAGAATTCACCTGGCTTGCTGCTTCCTCATTTAAGTGAAAAGCAGCAACCTGTTACAGTGGTCCCGAAACCCAGAAATATTTTAGGAAGAACCACCATCATTGAGTCCTCGCATTAGCCAAAGTCATCAAGATTCTTTCCGGCATCAACCAGATCCAACCCAGACCTTCTGGACTTATGTGCAGAGCAGGAGCAGCATTTCCAGGTCCTGCTCCAAGCCCAGGCGGAAGACCGACAGGTATTGCAGATCTTGATGGCCTAGGGCAGTACTCCAGCCCCGGCCGCAGCTATAGCCCTGCCCCACATCACTCTCACAAAAATGGAGCAACAAGATGATCCAGAGGCCTTCATTGAGCTCTTCGAGCTGGCGGCTGAAACGTGGGGCTGGCCGGACACCCAGTGGGCATACCGATTGCTCCCATTTCTGTCCAGGGGAGCCCAGCTTGCAGGCCAACAACTTCTGGTCGCTAACGTCATGGAGTATGCGGAACTAAAGCAGGTCATCTTGTATCAGGTGATGCAGAACCCTCAGACCAAGGAAGATACAATCCAGTCGCTGGTACCAAAGAGCCATTGGGAAATGTTATTCCAGGCGGCTCATCATAATCCAATGGCAGGCTACTTGGGGCAAGATAAAACCCTAAACCAACTCATGGCCTGGTTCTACTGGCAGGGAATGCATGGGGATGTTCATAGGTGGTATGCAACATGCGGTGAATGTCAACTGGTAAATCCACCGGCCAACCCAAAAGCTCCATTGTGCCCTGTACCGCTGATTGAGGTTCCCTTTGAAAGAATTGGTTTGGACCTCATCGGGTCATTAGTACAGTCTGCAAATGGATATTGCTTTGCGTTAGTCCTGGTGGATTGTGCAACATGATATCCAGAAGCAGTGCCTCTCCTCAACATCTCAGCGCGGTATGTTGCATAGGTGCTCTTCAAAATTATCTCCCGAGTAGGAATCCCAAAAAAGATCCTCAATGGTTCCAGCTGCTGCCAGCACACTGCATGAGTCTGTGTTTTTAGCTTGTTAGCCTGCTTAGCATTGCTTATTCTTCATATACATTCAGTGTCTTATCATTTGCCATTTTACCGATTGCTTTGTTTTTTCCTGCTTTTCTGCTGTTTCAACAGCATGTATTTTACTGAGCACACCCATTTTCTCTCTTTTATCTTTCTTTTTTTTCTCATATTGTCTACATCTCGCGTCTCAACTGTGTGGATTTGTTTTCTCCACTGTGTTTTACACTAATTATTGCATCTATCTCAAATTTCTGCTAATCAGGAACACCATCAAACCATATCAATCTCAAACCCTCACCACTCAAGAACAATCATATCAACAAAAACAAACAACTGCAGTAAGTGATGGCATCCCTCATGTTATTTCTTCCTGCATTGCATGCCATATGTTTACTATAGCTGCTTCTGTCGACATTTAGGGATTTACATGTGATAAATGTAAGGAATTAGTCAGGCTGACAGAGAACTTTAATGAGTTAGAGACACGCATCAGAATGCTAGTGGAGGTCAGTGAGAAAGAGAAGCTGGCAGATACTGTTTCAGTTGCGGATAATACAGCAAGAAACACACTGGTTTCGGCTATAGAGCCACTGCAGCAGGGCATTTGGGTGACATCTCGGTGGCATTGTCGCTCAGTAAAGCAACACCACTCTCCCGTTCAAGTTAGGGTTTCCATTCGATGCTGCCCATTCTTTGATGCACCTACTGAGTATAATTTTGAAAGAGCCTTGTGAATAGGATATTCTATTGTAAGAAATGTGGAAATAGAAACCACCAGCCACCATTGTTAAGCATTTTACATCAGATAAAATTTACTAGTGCTGGCTAATGCTAAATGTATAATTTCTAAAATTGTTCCTCATGTTGGCACTAACGATGTCCGGCTTCACAAGTTAGAGATCACTCAAGATAATGTTAAAGAGGTGTGTGAACTTGCAAAAACAATGTCAGACACTGTAATATGCTCTGGCCCCTCCATGCTCATTGTGGTTACGAGGTTTATAGTAGATTAGTGTCACTGAACGGCTGGATGTCTGAGTGGTGTCCGGAGAATAGCATAGAATTTAAAGACAATAGGAAGAGTTTTTGGGGTAGAGCTGACCTGCTAAAGAGAGACAGACTCCATCCCTCCAGGGAAGGTGCTGCTCTCCTCTCTAGTAATTTGGCTCATAGTCTTAATAGTGATAGTAATTGACTAACTGGGGTCCAGGTCAGGAAGAAGACAATCTGGTTAATCCGAATGTATGGTAGCTGCCTTGAGACATCACACAGGTCACATAAACTACAGCACAGAGACTGTATCACTTAGATATCACATAGAGACTGTGTCTGTTCCCCGAACTACCAAACACAAACCCCTCACTAAATCATTTAGAAAAAATTAGATTAATGCGAAACTTAAAAAAAAAAAAAAAATGAGGATAAATATCATATAAAGGTAGGGCTACTATACATTAGATCTCTTTCAACCAAAGCACTAATTTTAAATTAAATTATTACAGATCATAGTTTGGATATGCTCTGCTTGACTGAAATCTGGCTTAAACCAGATGAATATATTAGTTTAAATGAATCTATTCTCCCAGGTTATTTTTATAAACATGAGCCTTGTCTGAAGGGTCGATGAGGTGGTGTTGCTACACTTTACAGTGAAGTTTTTGGTGTTAATCAGAGTACAGAATATAAGTAAGTCTTTTGAACTAATAATGCTTAATGTGTCACCTTCAGATATAAATAAATTGTCTCTGTTGTCTTTTGACCTTGCTACAATATATATATCACCCGGGCCGTACTCAGATATCCTTTGTGTATTTGCAAATTTTCTATCAGATCTTGTAGTCACTGTAGATAGAGCTTTAATTGTTGGTGACATCAAGATTCACATAGAAAACAAAAATGACACATTGGTATTAGCATTTATTGATATTCTCAACTCTCTCGGAGTCAGACTAAATGTGACAGGACCAACTTATTGCCATAACAATATGCAAGATTTAATTCTGTCATATGGAGTTGATGATGATAATATAGAAATTCTACCGCAGAGCGATGACATCTCAGATCATTACCTCGTTTCTTGTTTGCTGCGAACAGCTAAAATCACTCCACACTATTGTTCAGGTAGAACTATTCTTTTGACCCCTAAAGAAAGCTTCACTAATAAACTTCCAGAATTGTATCACATGCTCAGTAAGCCAAAAAGTCTAAAATAACTTGATGTAATAACAGAAAATGTAAAAACAGTATTCTATAGCATTCTTGATAGTGTCACCCCTGTTTGATTAAAAAAACACTATTAAGAACAAAGCCCCACATCAAGAGCAAGTGGAGTGCAAGTGGAAGAATACAAATGTTGAAGTATTTCATGGTGCATGGAAGTATAGTGTCTGTAGCTACAGACAGGCACTAAAAGCTGCCAGGTCAGCATATTATTGCAAACTCATAGAAAATAACCACAACAATCCTAGGAGTTTATTCAGTACTGTGGCTAAATTGGTTCAAAATAAAGCATCGACTGAACCAGATGTTGTTTTTCGCAGCACAATAGTAATGACTTCATGAATTTTCTTCACTGACTAAATATAAGTAATCAGAAATAAAATTGGAATTATGCAATCAACTGTAACTGCACTTCAGAAAACAGTGTCTAATAAATTTCCTCATGAGCAACTTCAATCCTGTGGAAAATTACTTTGTATTAATTCTCATTATGCTTTGTTTCTTTTTTTATTACTTCTTATTAACTGAAAATTGCTCTTTGTAAATTAACCAAACGTTCAAATGTTTAGATAAATAGTTTCTTGACTGAAGTTACTTTGTATGGCCATCTCTAGAAGGTCAGAAAGGATCAGGGATGCAGAGAACTGTATCTTATCAGAGGACACTGCCGAAGAGTGAAAAACATCTTATTATTATGAAATGTGCTGAGGAAGACTAGTGTGGATGAAGAATAGAGCATTTCAGGACAGGAACCTGTCATTGTATGGTGAAGAAAGATTGGAGGTTCAATGGTAATTACTTTTTTGTATTTAGCCTATCATTTATTTGATTCTTTGTTTTCTGACAAATGAATATCCATGATTGTGTTGGATAAATTTTCTGTGTTTTGGAACTAACCTTTGTAGCTCTCTAATGTATACTTTGGTAGTAGGAGGGCTATCCGGGCTCATGAGTAATAATAAATAATTTATTTGCTTAACCTTTACCACTGAAGTGGCCTGATTCATTGTACAGGTGAATTTCCAACACATTTTTTTGGCGTCTCATGGGTGGGCTCCAACAGAGTGAATGACTGATGCTAACTAGACCAAATTTGAAGAGATCTCTGAAAAATTGGACAAGTGGATTTCTCAGAAATCAAGACACTCGCATCGCTACAGCAGTTGGTCATGCTGAGTGACAGAGCCAATGACCCGGTGAGTTGATTTTATGTATTTGGCTACTTTGGTCAATTAAACATAAGAAAAGGAGTCGATTCCTAGTGCACTGGGTTCACAGTTGCAGCAAAGCTTCACAGTTAAGGGCTGTACTAGATAAGTTCTGATCAGAGGGGAGTCCCAGGGGGATTCCTGGTGAACAAGAACATTCACAATTGCATAAAACTTTAAAGTCTGGGACTGTACTAAGATAATTTTTGTATGTAGATAGCAACCTTCTTAGTAGACATACTAAGTCATAAGAAACAGAAGGATGGCCCTCAGAAGAGCTCTACAGGAAACCTAACATTAGATTTTATGTAGAGCTCATCTGAGGGCCTTCCTTTTGTTTCTCTCTCTCTCTCTCTCTCTCTGTATATATATATATATATATATATATATATATATATATAGAGAGAGAGAGAGAGAGAGAGAGAGAGAGAGAGAGAGAGAGAGAGAGAGATTTAAAAATGTAAACGTATTAAATGTTTTTTTTTTTTTTTTTAAATAGGTTCCTCAAAGAGAACACAGGTCCTTTGAGAGAAATGGAAAAAGTTTATGGAGATACAGATAAAAAAAATCAAGTTAAACTATAGCATAAATAGACAAACGGCAAGCTCCCAGAAAATGGCACTTTAAGTGTTACATAGTTGGAAGAGTGAAGGTGTTTATTGCAGAGCAGGTATAGGAGAGGTGGAATAGATTGGAATGAATTTACAAAGTTGGAAAATGAGGCTAATAAAATACTTTTAGGTCAAAAATATACAATTTAATAAGGGAAAAAAGAAAGATGATTTTGATGCTGCTGTGAGTCTGTCTTTGTCTCCAGGGGCTCCTCCTCCATTTGATCCTCTTTTAGCCAAAGTCACTAGGGCTTCATCCTCTCAGCCAGCGGATCCAAGAGCGACTGTTAAAGCAGAACCAATCTCATCTTAAACCAGATCTAGAGCGCATAGATGTCGCAGTACAGAAAGGAGAGAAAGACTCAGAAAAGACCATCATGCCTCCAAATCCAAATCAAGAAAAAAGAAGATGGAGTAAGATGACAACGATGGGTTCAGTGACTTTTTCAAAAACCTGATGAAGCAAAGATACAAATGCCATTGGGATTCTTTACTGTAGAGCACAGGGATGCTGGACATGGGGGGACAGGGATGAGGCAGAGGGAAGGGCGCCCTTGGTGGTTGTTTTAATTTCAGCAAATACGGCCATTTCGCTAAAAGTTTTCCACAAAACAATGAAGCTGATGATAATCAAGAACTTCTGAAATATAATCTCCCAAGATTCTCAGGGAATAATCAGAGAAAAAAAATAGTATGAGGAGGGAGATTTGTCTGGTCTGTGAAAATGAAAGTCAATGTATAATTCAAGCTCCAAAATTGACCCATGACTTGAAAAATAACCAATACATTGAGCTTTCTGTTTGTGGTAAAAACATGATATTTCTTGTTAATATTGGTGCCACCTGTTAAGTGTTTTCAAAGGACTCTTTGCCTCTTAAACCCTGCTCAGATTTGATCATAACCATAGGTGCCTCTGGTCTCCCACTCACTGAAAACATTTCTGAACCAATAGTTGCAAAATTGGGAAATAAATCACTCAAACACAGAGCACTGTCCAGTAAATCGAATGTGCAAAGATCTGTTAGGAGGACTGAATATTCAAATTTACATATCAGAACATTAATTTATTTTTGCAAAATATCACTATACATCATTGAAACACACTAAATTCGGCTACACTCTTAACATCTCTGGATGACGACATTCACCATGATTGCCTAACAATATACAGAAACCGTGGACTGACCTGAGTGACGTGCCTGATCTCAATGCTGATTATATTTTCTTTGTAGATGGATCTAGTTTGTAGCTGTCTGATGGGTCTACCTCATCTGCTTATGGTGTATGCGAGTCATATACTGTTGTGGAAAGTTTTAGATTGCCATCATCTCTTTACACCCAAGTGGCTGAACTGTTTGCACTCACATGTGCATGCATATTGGCTGAAGGAAAATGCCTTACTGTCTTCACAGACAGTAATTATGCTTTCCACACTTTACATGACACTGGCATATTATACAAACATCATTGTTGTGTGACTTCTTCTGGAAAGCCGATAGCACACAAAATACTTATAATTACCCTTTGGACTCCGTTCTCTTCCCACAGAATTTGTCAGTATACAAATGCAGAGCACATACTCGTGATTCTGATTGGTTTTCAGATGGCAATAATCATGCTGACATGGCTACAAAAGCAGCAGCCAAATCAACAGCATAATCAACAAACTTACCACAGATGACAGACCTGTCGGATGTCTTGTTAACTAACCTCTCTGATTAAACTCTTTTACTGCAAAATGCTACCAAGGAAGTACAAATCCTCTGGTGTGCAAACTGCAGGATGGATTCTGCCACAGGCACTTGTATCGACTCAAATAAACCAGCTTAACCTAAAATCAGTTTTTCAATGTATGGCTAAGTTGATGCATGGTACAGACCATGTATCTAAGTGAGGTATGGTTGAAATTATTGAAAGATACTGGTACACACCAGGCTTTTCAAATTGTGTGGCCCAATTTTGCCAAAAATAATGCATTCAAATGAATATTGGAAAGATGCCTGTTATCTTGCAGAGTAAACACCTGACACTACAGATGCCATTTGAACATCTGATGATGGATTATTTTGAATTAACACAACCTCAAGGTTATCGATACTGCTTGGTTGTGATTGGCATGTTTTCAAAATATCCTGAAGGTTTTCCATGCAGGAGACAAGATGCACTAACAGTGGTCAAACACCTGAGGAGTAAAGTGATTCCCAGATGGGTAATTCCTCTAAAATTATCCTCAGATAATGGTTCTCACTTTGTGAACACAGTGGTAATAAATCTATCAGAAAAGCTACATTTTTATTTGAAACAACATTTTACATATCACCCTCAATCGGCAGGTGATGTTAAACATCAGAATCAGATGATAAAACAAAAATGAGCTAACATTATATCTTATACAAGTTTGAAATGGGTCCAAGCTTTGCCATTGGTCCTTATGTATATTCGGGGATATCAAAATAAACTAACAGGTCTAAGCCCACTGGAAGTGTTGACTGGCCTTCCTATGAGACTAACTGCCACTCTCCCTTACAGAGTCCCACAGATTCATTCACAGGTCAAGGAAACTCTTCCATCTCCATTAGAGGGTGCCATCCATAAGCTGCAGGTTGAAGAATGCATCCTTTTGAAAGACTTAAGATGGAAAGCTTGCCTACAGGCAAGGCTCTGGGGCCAGATGGCTTTGCCGCTGAGTTTTTTAGATCATATGCTACAGAACTGGCTCCACGTTTGCTAGAAGTTTAGATGGAATCATTAAAGAATGGAAAGCTTCCGCCAACCATAACGCAAGGATCAGTCTGATTATTAAAAAGGACAAAGATTCAAGCGAGTGTATGAGTTATCGTCCAATTTCACTGATCCAACAAGATGTTAAAATATTGTCAAACATTTTGGCTAACTGATTAAGTTATGACATCTCTTATACATATAGATCAGGTGGGGTTTATTCAGGGCTGTAACCCTTCTGATAACATTAGGTGTTTCATTAATGTCCTGTGGGCAGTGGCAAACGATCAGACTCTGGTCCCTGCCATATCGCTGGATGCCGAAAAGGCATTTGATATGGTAAAATTTTTTTTTTTTTTAAGATTTTGGAAACGTACAGGTTAGGGAATACTTTTATTTGGTGGATTAAGTTACTTCATAGGCATAGTGACAGTTCAAACAAATGTATTAATTTCAGATTATTTTACTCAGTATAAGGGCACCTGGCAGGGTTTCCCTGTTTCCCCCTTATTGTTCTGTCTTGCTCTGGAACCATTAGCAGCCACGATAAGAAAGGAGGAAGATTTTAGTTTTGTTATTATGCATTCGGTCTTAGACATTTGGCTCATTGGTCGATCCCACCTGAGAGAGCCCCTCCCTGGTTTTGTAATTCAGACATTTATTTGAATGTAGCCTCAAGCATATGGCTGAACACAAATTCCCCATCCAGAAAGTCCCCTTTCTGCTGGACAGAGTGGATTGTGAAGGAGGTTAATATGCTCTGTGACCTATATGAGAGTGGAGTGTAGAGATCCTTTGAAAATATGGTTCAACAAATTGGTATTCCCAGGTCTCATTTCTTTAGGTATTTACAGCTGTGCCACCTGCTCTGTTCTGTTTTTGGGAGTAGCATACACCCCACTAAGTGACAGATACTCTGGGAGGGGTGATTACAGCTTTTGAAAAAGGTCAGTGAAATTCTCCCTGCTAATTCAGAGTCTTGGGATGGAGCTTCGGCTTCTCTCAAGAGATTATGGGAGAAAGAGTGTGGGCAGTATTATGCAATTTAAGATTTTACATTGATTCTATTGGACCCCCTCTAGATTGTATAGGCTTGATCTTAAAGACACATCCACCTGCTGGTGATACTAATGAGAAGATGGGGACACAACCCATGTTTCTTCAAATCAAATCAAATCACTTTATTGTCACACTACTGTGTACACAAGTGCAACAGTAGGTGAAAGTCTTGTGTGCAGTTCCGAGCAACATTGCAGTAATGACAGTGACGAGACATAAACCACTTTACAATAAACAACATATTTACACAACACAATTTACATAACAAATGTACACATACTTACACAACAATTTACATATCAAATGTACACAATACACACAATGTAAAATACACATACACTAGATAAGGGTATAAATATATATATACACTAATTGAATTGGGAGCGAGAATATATTTGACAGAATGGAGATTAATAAAGTGCAGTGCTGATTGTTGATCGTGAGAGATCATGTGTTCAAAAGTCTTGTTGCTTGTGGGAAGAAGCTGTCATGTATTCGGGTGGTGCAGGACCTGATGCTGCGATACCGCCTGCCTGATGGAAGCAGTGAGAGCCGCCCATGACTCGGGTGGCTGGAGTCTCTGATAATCCTCCGAGCTTTATTCACACACCGTCTGTTATATATATCCTGGAGGGAGGGAAGCTCACCTCCGATGATGTTTCTGGCAGTTCACATCACCCTTTGCAGGTCATTGCGGTTGTGGGCGGTGCTATTGCCGTACCAGGCGGCGATGCAGCCAGTCAGGATGCTCTCTACAGTACTGGTGTAGAACCGTGTGAGGATGTGTTGGTTCATTCCAAACTTCCACAGCCGTCTCAGGAAGAAGAGGCACTGGTGAGCCTTCTTCACAACGGCCTCAGTGTGGACGGACCATGTGAGTTCCTCAGTAATGTGGACACCGAGGAACTTGAAGCTGCTGACTCTCTCCACCGGTGCTCCATTAATGGTGATGGGGCTGTGTTCTCTGTCTTTCTTCCTGAAGTCCACCACAAGCTCCTTGGTTTTACTGACGTTGAGGGAGAGGTTGTGCTCCTGACACCAGCGCGTCAGAGTGTGCACCTCCTCTCTGTAGGCTGTTCATTGTCAGTGATCAGACCTACCACCGTAGTATCGTCAGCAAACTTAATGATGGCATTGGAGCTATGTGTCGCCACAATCATGTGTGTACAGGGAATACAGGAGTGGGCTGAGAACACAGCCCTGCGGGGCTCCAGTGTTGAGGGTCAGTGATGAGGAGATGTTGCTGCCCATTCTAACCACCTGACGTCTGCCTGACAGGAAATCCAGGATCCAGCTGCACGGCGAGCTGTTTAAGCCCAGAGCCCAGAGTTTCACATAAAGCTTGGAGGGCACTATGGTGTTAAATGCTGAGCTGTAGTCTACAAACAGCATTCTCACATATGTGTTCCTTTTTTCCAGGTGGGAAAGAGCAGTGTGTATTGTAGATGCAATGGCATCATCAGTGGAGCGGTTGTTGCGGTAGGCAAACTGCAATGGGTCCAAAGAGGTGGGCAGAACAGAGCAGATGTAATCTCTGATCAACCTCTCAAAGCATTTGCTGATGATGGGGGTGAGGACAACAGGACGCCAGTCATTTAAGCAAGTGATTTTTGATTGCTTCGGTACAGGCACAATGGTTGATGTTTTGAAGCATGTGGGGACTACAGACAGGGAGAGGGACAGGTTGAAAATGTCCGTAAAAACACCAGCCAGTTGGTTCGCGCATGCTCTGATGACGTGGCCCGGAATGCCATCTGGACCCGCGGCTTTGTGGATATTCACCCGTCGAAAGGATCGGGTTACATCCGCAACAGAGATGGAGAGTGAACCAATCTCTGTAGTATCGGCCGCGAGTGCTCTCTCCATGAGGGCGGTGTTGTTGTTGTCCTCGAAACGAGCATAAAAAGTATTAAGCTCGTCCGGGAGAGAGGCAGCGGTGTTCATGGCAGAGTTTTTATTCCGTTTATAGTCCGTGATGGTGTTAATTCCCTGCCACATACTTCTGGAGTCAGTAGTGTTGAACTGTCCTTCAATTTTGTGCCTGTACTGGCGTTTGGCTGTACTGATGGAGTTACGGAGGGCATAACTGGCTTGTTTACGCTCCTCTGCGTTCCCGGAATTAAAAGCGGTGGTCCGCGCAGTAAGTGCCGCTCGAACATCGCTGTTAACCCAGGGTTTCTGGTTGGGGTAGATCCGTATAGTTTTTGTTGGAACAACGTCCTCTACGCACTTCCTGATGAAACACGTTACGCTATCAGCGTAAACCTCGATGTCATCATCGGAGGCAGACCGGAACATCTCCCAGTCCGCGTGATCAAAACAGTCCTTTAGCATAGAGTCTGATTGGTCCGACCAGCACTGGATCGTTCTGAGGGCGGGTGCTTCTCGTTTCAGTTTCTGCCTGTAAGCGGGCAGAAGCAGAACGGAAGAGTGGTTGGATTTGCCAAATGGTGGGCGGGGGAGGGATTTGTAGCCATCCCGGAAAGGAGAATAGCAATGATCCAAAACCCGGTCCCCTCGTGTATTGAAGCTGATATGTTGGTGGTATTTTGGTGCTATTGTTTTAAAGTTGGCTTTGTTGAAGTCCCCGGCAACAATGAACGCGGCCTCAGGGTGCGCGGTTTCCTGCTGACTTATACTCCCATACAGTTCCTTGAGTGCCCGGTCTTTTGTGGCCGAGCAGTCCAGACAAAGGGCTCCGCTGGCGTGTTTGTAAACCGCGGGTCGGCATTGAGGAATGTGAAGTCCGGTTTTCGGTGTGTGATTGCCGAACCAATGTCCAAAAGCGTTTGTCTGTCGTACACAATAAGGCAGACATCATCCAAGACAAAAAAACACAAAACTGTAAACAAAACAAACAATAAACTGCAGTGTTTTGACGGAGCCCGCGACGCAGCAGCCATACTCGGCGCCATCTTGAGCCAACAAACTTGGTGGTGTGTTAAGATCCAATAATTTTAGTTAAGTGTTCAGAGATTTATGTGTGACATATTCGGCACTCAAATTTAATTTTGCCCCAGACTCTGTATTTTAGGCAGTGGGGTGGGATAAAAACATAAAGAATTGGGTCCTGGCCAGTGTTATCGGCAGATGGGTTATTCTCAGGAGATGGAAGTCAGCTGGAGCATCTTCATTTCGAGAGTGGTGCACGGAAATGGGCAGGGAAGAGGCATTTGAGATGTCGTATAGAAGGCTGGGCAATCTGGGGTTATTTGATAGGAAATGGGGCAGATTTTTGGCCTTTTTGGAAGGCTCTCAGGGAGGGGCAGAGGAGATCTCTAGTTTGAAATGTGTGTGTGCATTTTTTTTGAAAGTATACTTTTAATGGGTTTTTTTTGTGCGTTTCTGTTTTTTTATGTTTCTAAATATTTATGACCACTGGAGTGCATGATTGTGTCGGGTGGGGGGGGGGATGCTCGGGGAAGGGTTTAATTATATATAATTTGATTCTGCATTTTCTGTCGTTTTTATTTAATTTGTTAAATAGAATCAATAAACGTTACTAATAATAATAATTAAAAAAAAAAAAAAAAAATCCAATGATTGTAGAACAGCATTCTTCCAACTCAGAGAAGAATAAGAGAGCTAAGTTACGACATATGCTCTCTGCTGCAGATGCAGAAAAAAGAATTAATCTGTTCATGACCTCAGATTAGAATATTGTAATGCATTACTATGAGGATGTACTGCAAGTTCAGTAAATAAACTTCAATTGGTTCAAAATGCAGCTGCCAGAGAGCCAACTAGAACCAAGAAATATGATCATATTTTCCCCATTCTATCATCCTTATATTGGCTACATGTTAAATTTCGTATTAATTTTAAAATTCTGTTAAGTACATACAAAGCTTTGAACGGTCTAGCTCCACAGAACATAAGTGACCTTCTGTCACGCTATATTCCATCACATTCATTATGATCACAAAATTCTGGCCTGTTAATAGTTCATAGAATATTAAAATCCACAAAAGGAGGTAGATAATTTTCCTTTTTGGCTCCTAAACTATGGAATAGTCTCCCTAAAACTGTTTGGGATGCAGACACACTCACTAAGTTTAAGTCTAGACTGAAGACTCATCTATTTAGCCAGGCCTATACCTAATTTATCCATCAACTCACAATTATGATGCTTAAGTTAGGTCTGCCAGAATCAGAAACATTTCTCATAATCTATAACTATAACATAATATTATTCTATTTGTTTCCCTGTCTCAACTCTGGGATTCATATCCAAAGGTTTTCCAGAGCCGGCCAGATCCAGCTCTGTTCCTGCTTGATGTGAGACTTCACTGCTATGTGTTGCTGCCAGACATCACTTCGGTATTTTACAATGGACTTCAGAGGATGAACTGGTGCCAACTCCAACTGTAAGACATCGAATAATTCATATGCCACTGCCTGAATCTAGGATTTAGGATGGACCCCTCCGAACCTCATCGAAATGACCTGCAGGTTGAAGTGCGATGCACCTAATTTATCTCTGCCTACATCACCTTTGTCTATTGATGGACTATTCTCTTGAAATGGAATACATAAGCTATCAATTAATTGCCAACAATAGCCCAACTAACAAAGGACAATGCATATATTTGAACTTCTGCAGTAAATCCAGGATGGACTTCAAAGACATTAGTCATTAATCTTACAGTTCATATAAAATATTTTTTTAACACTGGACCTTCACACTTACTAAGCTTACAAAATTTAAACCATGACTTGCGCTGCACACAAATACCTAATATTGGCATTATATTCATGCTGTTTAGCCAGAGGGGAAATGGCCCTCACAGTGAGCCTGGTTTATCTCAATGTTAATTTTCTTCATTAACCAACATATTATGGATGTTTGTGATCCTTTCCAGAGTTACATTCGTCTTGCTCACTAGGGTTCTAAATATAATTATTATTTAATAATTTATTTTTATATTACACAATGATGAGTATTGAGACTTTACAGATATTACAGTTTCATAGTCTGTTAAAGTATAATTTTCGTGGCCTGGGTAGCTCAGCGAGTATTGATGCTGACTACCACCCTTGAAGTCACGAGTTCGAATCCAGGGTGTGCTGAGTGACTCCAGCCAGGTCTCCTAAGCAACCAAATTGGCCCAGTTGCTCAGGAGGGTAGAGTCACATGGGGTAACCTCCTTGTGGTCATGATTAGGGGTTCTTTCTCTCAATGGGGTGCATGGTAAGTTGTTCATGCACAACGAGCCACGTGATAAAATACACAGATTGACTGTCTCAGAAGTGGAGGCAACTGAGACTTGTCCTCCACCACCCAGTTTGAGGTGAGTAACCACGCCATCATGAGGACCAACTAAATAGTGGGAAAATTGGGAGAAATGGGGATACATTTTTTTTAATTTTTTTTAAAGCATGATTTTCTGTAAAGCTGCGTGTTGTGAAAAGGGCTATACAAAAAAAAAAAAGTTACTTGACTGATCAAGGCACTACTTTCATGTCTCACACAATTTGTGAACTTTATGAATTACTGGGGATTAAATAGATTGTGACTAGTGAGTTCCATCCTCAGACAGAAGGACTGGTCAAACAATTTAATAAAACCCTTGAAAATATGATTCATAAACTGAATTGCTCAGAATTGGGATAAGTGGCCCTATTATTTGCAGTTCGAGAGATCCACGGGGTTCGCTGGCAAATTTCCCTGAGGAAGGATCTTCTTTCTCAGGGTTGGGGCACCATTTGGCACCCATGCACAGAACTCTGGAATCTACATGTCTGGTCCCTGGACAGGATGCGGAAGACTTAAGTGGTCTACCGCCCGCAGTGGTAAACACGATTGCTCAGGCCAGGGCTCCTTCTACAAGGCAGCTGTATAACTTGATGTGGCGCGTGTTCGCTAAATGAAGCCGTGTGCTCTTCTCTCCCATGTGATTTCGAAAACCGTGAACCCTGGTGTCCTTCCTCCCTATCCCTCTGGCTTGCGAATTCAGTAGAGGAATTTGTATTCAGACCCAGTACATGTGCTAATGTGTCCTGTATTGGGATACGTGCTCCACAGGTGTCGGCTACCCCGGTAACCTCCTGTGATGTATCTTCCACAGCACGGTCTCCCTTCGGTAGACCTGCATTTCCCTTGCGTAGAGCCCTCTCTGCCCCGGTCGATGTGTTTATAGAGCTCCTCCCCTTCTATGGGCAGGACCTTTTGCCGCGTCACCTCCAATTGCGTCCGTGAGCCCATGTGAGGTATTTGACACATGTTAACCCCCCCTTCGGAGCAGGGTGTGGTCTCCGTGGGGTCTTTTCCACCTGAAAGAATAGGAAAGGAAAAGAACACCTTCCCCGGCATGGCTGTTGTGGTCTGCTCCCGTTCTAGATACGTCTGTTTCTGGGATGTGCCTGAGTACATCTGTTCTCACGCTCCCAGTTGCCTGCTTACACCTGCATCGACAGTTCACATAACACAGTTCAGCTGTTGTGGCATTTCGTATAGGGACCCTTAGTGTCACTACATCGACACAACGTCGAGTGACAGAAGGGGAACGTCTCGGTTATTGTCATAACCTCCATTCCCTGGTGGAGGGAATGAGACGTTTTATCCCTCTTACCACAATGCTGTACTACCTGCTGATATGTACGGGACCTTGTCTCAGTTCCTCAGCAAAAAACCTGAATGAATCCTGCATTCTAGCACCCTTTTATACCCATATGTCCAGGGGAGTGGCATGCAAATTCCACTGGCCAATTTTCATTGGCCTTTTTTCAAATATTTGAAGGTGTTTTGGGTCTCCCAAGAGCGACCCCTAGTGTCGCTACATCAACACAACCTCTCGTTTCCTCCATCAGAGAATTGAGGCTATGATAGTAACCGTTTTGCCATTTCCTGATATTGTCGATCATCATCTATCATTGAGTGTCGCAATCTGCATCAGGAAATTTGTCCTAAAAAAATCATCCTATTGCCCTGCTCTACTGTACCATAAGCTTACAAAGGTGGAAAATCATCATTAATGTTACAGAAGATAAAGCCTTTACCATTTACTGATCTGCTGTGATGTAGTTCTGTTGAGGAGTTCCTTCCTAAAAGTAAAATAAAAATACATTAATAACAGTGAAACTGTGTTTCAACAATGGATCATTTCATAAAAAGTCATGTCTGAATCGGTTCTCATTTACTCACCTTCATATCACAGATGCATATGACTTTCTTTTTTTCAGCAGAACACAAAGATTTTAAGAAGTAGATAGAGCTCTGTTTGTCCTTATAATGCAAGTAAACAGGTTTTGACAGTCCAAAAGGCACATTTAGGTTGCATACAAGTAATCCACACGTCTCCAGTTCAATTAATATCTTCTGAAGTGAATTGATAGGTTTGCGTATGAAACAAGTTGATAATTAAAATGTTTTTAACCTTAAATCGCAACTTCTGGCCAGAGCTCAGATGCTGGTTGAATTGACGTGACTCTCTTGTGACATTCACTCTTGTCATAACAAAAGCAGCATTTCCAACTTCTCGTGTGAACAAGCACAACACTTTCGTCATGTTATAGCTACGTGATCCATCAAGTGCTGGCTGGAAGTGATATTTTTAAAGTTCAAAGTTTTAATTATAAATTTGTTTCAAATACAAACCTATCGATTAGATTCAGAATACATTAATTGATCTACTGGTGTTGTAATTATATCTAACACCTGTTTCTTGTTATGGTGATGGCGGACGTAGTTTTAAAAGCCACAACAGCTCACCAGTTCAACAAAGAGAGAGAGCTCTGAGAGCACAAACTCAACACTTGCTGAGTGTATTAATTATCTGAGTGTTTAAAAAAAAGTTTCTTTTGTTATCCGTTTGAGTCGACATGAATAGACTGCATTAAGTCACCCCAGAACCTGAGGCAGAAAAAATAAAAGTCTTGCCTGCACTGCTTCATTGACTCCTGACTCCTCCATTGCCCAAGAGAACCGAACTTCTTTATATATATATATATATATATATATATATATATATATATATATATATATATATAGCGCCTGTATAACAATGATTGACTTATGATAAATAATATGGTAGTAAACAATACATTATTTTCTAAAGCTGCTTTTTGTTTTGTCTTATCAATGAGTAACTCTTCTGCTACAAGAATGTAATGCATTTTAATTATCTGAATTTTTATATATATATATATATAGAGAGAGAGAGAGAGAGAGAGAGAGAGAGAGAGAGAGAGAGAGAGAGAGATAACTATGTATAATTATTTCATCATTATATATTTAATTATTGTTATATGAAGAGCTTTCTCAGCAAATATTTGTATATGCGATATATATATATATATATTAGGGGTGGAGCCGAACCCGAATACGGTATTCGGAAAGGCACAAATAACGTGTTTTTACGAATACTAATTTCGAACCAATACTTTAAAAAAAATATTTGTATTCGGGAACAAGAAAAACGTTATATCAAAAAGCTGCGTTTTCCTCATGAGACCGCGCAGTGCATGCCCAGATGAGTGAGTTTAGAGTGCGTGCTGAGTTGAGTGATCAGAAAGAGCTGACTGACACAGGCTGCTCCCCGCAGCAACAGAGGCTCGCTCGGCTGAGCGAAAAAACACAATCAGTTTTTGTTAAATAGATTTTTGTTCTTTAACTGGGTTCTGGAGGCAGTTTATAACTATCGGGAAGCGGAGTTTGATCGGGAGATTATTTCATCACGCACGCTGCATTATTGACGTCTGCAGTCGGGTGCTCGCATGTTCGCTCTGTTAGCTCGGTAATTTAGACAATAGGCTGTTGACAGAGTAACGTTAATGTTCGGTTAAAAAGGTTTAAAAAATGCTTGTGTAGTTGTGTCGAATTATATGCACTTGTGGGAGTTATATGGTATGTAAAGTTACTCTGGCTATAGTCTAACCTTAGCATTTAGCTTCCCGTCATTTATTAACGTAGCTGAAACATGGATTTGGGCAACCAAATAGAAAATAGTGTGGCTGCTGCTGAGCCATCTCTTGGTCCTCCACCAGCCAAAAAAACTTGCTCAAGTTCAGTGTGGAAGCATTTTACAGTCAGTGCTGCAGATAAAACCAAAGTGATATGTAATGTGTGCAAAAGTCAAATCAGCAGAGGCAGAGATATCAAACATCTGTCAACATCTGCTATGCATAATCACATGCACTTAAAGCATCCTCTCCTGGTACTGTCTGCCAACCCCCCCACAAGCACCAAATCACCATCACAGCCATGTTCTGCCCCTGCAAGTCAGTTTCAATCATCTATATTAGCTGCATTTAATGCAAAACAGTCTTATCCACCCAACCACCCCACTGCAAAGCAAATAACAAACACAGTAGGAGAAATGATTTGCCTTGACCTGATGCCCTACTCAGTAGTGGAGAATAAAGGTTTTCGTAAGCTTCTCAATGTGGTTGCACCTCGATACCAACTACCATCTCGTTGGCATTTCTCTCGCACAGTTATACCACAACTTTACCAAGATGTAAAAACAAAAGTAAAAGAAACTCTCTCAAAAATAGAAGGGAAATTTGTACACTGCACGTCTGACATCTGGACGAGCAAATTTTCCACAAATGCGTATCTTTCTCTCACTGGCCACTGGATAGAATGCAAACAGAGTCCACAAGGAATAGATGAACATAAACGTGTGACAGCACTTCTCAAGATGGAGGTTCTTAATGAAGATCACACAGCAGCCAACATTCTACATCACCTCAAGGCCGTTGTGAAACAATGGCAAGATGATGTTGGAGTGAAATTTTCTGTTCAGTATTTTGTCACAGATAATGCCACTAACATGGTTAAGGCAATGGCTGATGGTAACTATGTGCACATTAGGTGTATGGCTCACAATTTACACCTAGTGGTAACAGCTGCTCTAAAGGAGTGCCGGGGAGTGACCAGTGTGATATTGATTGCTCGCAAGATCACTGGGTTTGTACACAGATCAAACAAAGCTGTAAACAAACTTCACAAAATCCAGGAAGAGCTTGGCCTTCCCAAGAACACTTTGGTGCATGATGTGTCAACCAGGTGGAATTCCTCCTTCCACATGCTCCAGCGGCTGTTGGAGCAGAGACGTCCACTGACTACCATGTGTGCAGATATGGATCTAGGAGGTGTAATGTCACACCATCAATGGGAACTAGTGCAGGCCATTGTGAAAATACTACAACCAATTGAGGAGGCAACATGCACTGTGTGTGAGGAAGTGGCTTCTCTGTCTTCTGTTATCCCTTGTGTGCAGGCTCTCAAGACTGCATTAACAAACTTAAAGGTGGATGCAGATGTACAGGCTCTTCCAGAGGCACTTAAAATGGTGACCACATTGCATTCTCAGTTGACTCAGCGCTTCCAGGCTGTCTTTGATGACTCCTCGGGTCATTACTTTAAAGCCACCCTGCTGGATCCTCGATTTAAGAGCTTGCCCATGTCACTACTTAGTACATCAGAGTTTGACAAGCTCAAGGCAGATGTGGCTGCAGAGGTGGATGCAGAACTGCAAGCGGATGATGTGTCTGGGGTACCTGAAGCTGCCAGTTCATCCTCAGTTGAGAGTGAGACCAGGGGGCAAAAAAGCCTCTTTTGGGGGGCAATGCACAATCTTGCTAAACCAAAAGCCAAATCTGCCTCATTTGGTGATATGACCTCACTCAAGATAGTTGAGAGTTACTTAGCTGAGGACAGCACTGAATCACTGACCTCAGATCCTGCAGTGACCTTCTGATCAAAAATGATGCAGCCACAGCCAGCCCTGGCTCATGTGGCAATGAAATATCTCACCTGCCCCCCAACAAGTGTCTCCTCAGAAAGGATCTTTAGCACAGCAGGAGATATTGTGTCCCCACATCGCTCCAGACTGCTCCCCTCACATGTGGAGGAGCTTGTGTTCACAAAATACAACATGGAGAAATTTAACTGAGAGTATGTTGGCAGAAGATATCTTAGTTAAACAAGTTAAAGTTATGGTTAACATAAAACATAAAAACATATATATATATATATATAAAACAAAAAAATTAAAAAACAAAATAAAGCATAATAAAAATAAAAAAAATAAAAATAAAAACCATTAAAAAAGAAAAAAAGAAAACCTTTATGTATGTTTTTGTGTTGGTTTGACAGTTGACAATAGCAGGGCTGTATCTTTTAGTTTATAAGATTATTATAGAATACAACTTTTGTTCTGCCAGATCTCCCAGTCAGGGGTTGATAAAGTTTAGTTCTTGGAATTCTGTGTATTAGAAAGAAGTTCTTTCAGAAGAAGAACAGTTATTTGAAGTATTATTTGTTTTTATTTTGTCTGTTCAGCGTCCTCCAACAAGGACGGGTGGTGGTGGGGTTCATAATGTTCACAATGGTATTTTATTAGTTGTTGGTTTAATCATGGATGAGGTTGGCTGTTATGTTATTTTCTTTTCAATGACTTGTTTGTTCCTTGTTACTTGTTCATTGCTGGATTTATGGAAAAACTTCAACCAATATTGCATATCCATAATTATCATAATGGATATAATTAAAGAATACTTGCACTATAACGTAAATTAGAAGTGTAACGCAAAAAAAAAAAAAAGAATTTTACACCTATTTGAATTTTACTCGAATACAAATACAAATACAAATACTTTTCCCCCCTCAACAAATACAAATACAGATACAAATACCGACTGCTTTGCACACCCCTAATATATATATATATATATATATATATATATATATATATATATATATATATATATATACACATACACACACACTGACAGCCAAAAGTTTTGAATAATGTACAGATTTTGCTGTTTCGAAAGGAAATTGGCACTTTAATTCACCAAAGTGGCATTCAACTGATCACAAAGTATAGTCAGGACATTACTGATGTAGAAACCACACCATCACTATTTGAAAACAAATCTAGACAGGCCCCATTTCCAGCAGCCATCACTCTAACACATTATCCTTGAGTAATCATGCTAATTTGATAATTTGGTACAAGAAAATCTCTTGTCATTATATCAAACACTATTGAAAGATATTTGGTTCATTAAATGAAGCTTAACATTGTCTTTGTGTTTGTTTTTGAGTTGTTACAGTTTGCAATAGACTGGCATGTCTTAAGGTCAATATTAGATTTAAAAAATGGCAAAAAAAAGGAACAGCTATCTCTAGAAACTCGCCAATCTTAAGGCTTTCTATGATGATCATATATAAAAGTTGAACAACACACATTTTAATCGCACTTCAGGTTTATTTTTCAGTTTCAAGCTGCCATGCATTATTGTGTAGGCTACTGCTTAAAGAAAATTACCCAATAGTACCACCTAGCATCCTACCAGCGTTAATACTGGTGTTAATCAGTTTAAATGTGAACACTGCACCGGTGTGAAAATTATGATGCCATGCCAAGCAGGGCTGGACTGGTAATCTGGTATACCGGGTATTTTCCTGGTGTGCCGACTCACTTTGGGGCCGATCAGGAGCGGACTAGCCATCGGGAGAACTGAGCGGGCCCCCGCTCAACAACTTTTGGGCCAGTTGCTATGTAAAATCCCAGGCCGATTTCTCTTACCAGTCCAGCCTTGATGCCAAGTCTACAGTATATATTCACCAGTGGTCTCAAACTTTTAGACTCAACTTAATATATACAGACAGGAAAAAAGGAACAACTGTTGCAACTCATGCCAAGAACATAATAACACAGCATTATTCATGTGGCCACTATAGGAGCCTGTTCTCATGTGCAGGGGAAAAGAACAGCTTTATGGCACAAAGGGCAGTGTGGTGTACTGGATTAGCAATCTTAACAGGTAATTGAAAGGTATATGTTCAAACCTCACAATCAAGGGGTAGGGGTTGGTTGTAAAGTGTCTGTGGGACTGCAGGGAGCTAGGGAGCTGCAGTTATGACAGTGTGCTGTATGTTAGTATTTAAATTGGGGTGCAAATAGCACCTTACACTATTTACACTTTGTGTTTATCTTTTGTTGTTGTAAAATATGTAATACAGTGGACAGGAATGCATATTTTATTAACCCCAAACACCAACCCTAAACTAAGAGGCAGGTAGTAACGTTCTTCATTTAATCCGTTACATTTACTTGAGTAATAATAATAACAAAAGTGGGTTTAAAAAGGTTTAAAAGTGGGTAATTTTTACTCTCACTCAATTAAATTTCAAATGGAAAGAATCGTTACAATGGGCAGTGTTCCTGTTGTTATATTAATGGGTTTAATTTTAATGAATGCATAAATTATTGAGAGATTATTGAATGGGACTTTTATGGCTGTCACTCAAGCCGAGTCCATCAATGCTGTAGCATCAAGCTCTTCAAATTGAAACACTTTCTTTGCTCTGCACAGTGAAAAAGAATAGTTTTGTCACGCAATGCCTTCATTTAACACCAAGACAAGCTGATATTTCCAGATTAAAATTGAAGCTCAAACCTATGGTAGCACGTTGTGGTTAAGGTGTGGTTCTAATGATAATGCAGGCTTTTCTGTGACATGGTGATGGTCATTATCAGGGTGATTCATATGAGCTCTTGAGACATCAGTTTTTAAGTGTACATTTTTAAATCAGTACAGCAATATATAATTGTGCTGAGATATATATATATATATATATATATATAATTTACACAGTATATTTACACAGTATATATTGTATATCCCACATGTCATGAGTAGTATTTACACATATACCCCATGCCCTTGCGATGGTACTGGTATTGCTCCAGAGTTTCCAGTGCTGAAGAGGTCTCATATGCATCAACCCATGGCAGTTGATGTGCCAGCATAGCCGTGGGCCTGTCCATTGCATAAAGCGCCCCAGCCAGTGTTGGAGGTGTCTAAAAACCCCTTCTTCATCTCGGGTGGAGGGACAGGCTCTATTGCACCCTTCTGTTGGAGGGTGGCGATTTCCGCACACAAGGTTGTGGCATTCTCGCCCTTCACCGAAGTAAGGTGGACGCCACTGAACCTGGGCAGGCACCTGGTGAACTGAATCACGTAGCCAAGTCGGACAGTCCCGGCCAGCCACCGCGACAGGTTGGAAAGCACAAGCCACATGTCCAAGCTCCAAGGGGACAATCTCGTCGGACGTACCAGCGGGTGGGTCCTCACGGAAGGGTGGAGCCAGAAGTGCCACATTGACGGGGCTTGGGCCCTGTGGCCGTGCTGAGTCGGGGGAAATCGACATAGCTCCTGATACTCTCCAGTGGACCGGCCGAGGAAGGGGGAGGAGCTACCTCATCCCCACGGTCCGTTCCACAGCTGGGCGCACAGGGGCGGGGGGACTGCCGCTGGAGTGGCGAAACTACCAAAAGGGAATGGTGGATGGTGGTCATAATGACAGCCGTAAACACTGGTTATGGAACCCAGGGAATGAGAAAACTGCTCTTTTGTTGAGTGTTGGAGTACCGCAGCTACTTGAGCATGCATCAAAATTAAATGAAAACGAAACCAAAGATTCTCCTCCCGGCCCTCAACCAGGGGACGGAGTGGCCTGTCTACCAGCTCCGGACCAGCAGATCTCCTCGTCCCTGGGTCACTTAGAGGTCTTCTTCTTAGCAGGCAGCCGTGAGACGGGTGGCATCTGCTTCCTGCGGGGAACTCGATGCTGGGACATTGCCGCGGGGGGCGGGCCAAGGCGGAGCTGGTGCAGCCACCGCAGGAGGATGCCCTTGGCGACGCACAGACGGGTACGGGATCTTGAGCCACATTGGGGCAGGATATGTTGAATTTTATTTCTATACCATTATATTGCTCTGATGTTAAATTGTTAAGAGTTAAGCTCAATCGACAGCATTTGTGCCATAATATTGATTACCACAAAAATAAATTTTGATTCGTATCTCCTTTTCTTTAATAAATAAATAAATAAATAAATAAGGGACAGTGAAGCACTTAAAAAGGAAGTGAATGGGGACAATTTTTTAATGTTAAAATACTCACTTATTCAAATGTATAGCCACAGGATATAAAACAAAATGTGCATTAACATGGTTTTTGTGTGATTAAATCACTTACTAACATTTTCTGTGTAAAGTTATGTCAACTTTTACAACTTAAAAATGCCATGATGATGAAATCTCAACAAACACTAAAGCCCAAAAGCGACTGTAACAATTACGATATAAACAACTTTACAGCTCAAATACTATATGAATTTTAACAGAACAATTAATTTAAGTGCTTTTATAAAATTATAAGCTTTACATTTCTGTCTTTATACCCTCCCGAAATTGGCCTCATTCACTTCCATTGTAAATGCCTCACTATAATCCAGATTTTCGCTTTTTTTTTTTTTTTTTTTTTTTTTTTTTTAAAGAAAAGGAGGGACGAGTTAATTTTTTATTTGTGGTAATCAACATTATGCCCCAAATTATGTTAATTAAGCTTAACTTGTATTGAGCATGGAATATTCCTTTACAATTTAGCATTGGTGCCCCTCTCTGGGCATTTTACCCTGAAACTGGAACCTACACATTATGTTCCCTTATGTTCAAAAACACAACCTGCTTTGGCCTTTGGGAGCAGTGCTTCCCATTTTTGTAAGCACAGGCCAAGTTTATCTCGAGAAAAGTCAACCTGCTTTTTCCGAATTTGTTGTGAGATAAATCTGCTATGTGAATTGAACACATAATTAGTAGTGCCAGACAGAAATTATAACACAATTGATTCTAAAATGACTTATGAAGGATGCGACTTGTCAATAACATGAATATTCGGAAACAACATGCCCATTTTCTGTGTGATCATGTTAATTTAAACACTGGCCTCAATGATTGCACTGTATTACATTTTACTTTTAAACACCTTAACATTTAACTTCAACAGAAATGTATTGCAAATACAAATACTTTGCCATGTAAAATACAGTGACAATTCATATACTGCACATGAACTACAATAATGCAGCAAGCAATAGTTTGTATTAGGCCAATATAGTCCCAGTCCATCCACTATACAGTCAGATTTTAAATGTACATTTTCCACATCTGTAGTGTGCACCATTGCACCACTGTACAAGAACACAAGTTCATGTTCACACATGATCCTGATAAATGAGGGCAAGAAGGCAGAGATAATATCAGTAATGTAAAGACAGGGGTATGCAGTCATATTT
The DNA here is from genome assembly GCA_032164185.1 of Moxostoma hubbsi. Lineage (NCBI taxonomy): Eukaryota > Metazoa > Chordata > Actinopteri > Cypriniformes > Catostomidae > Moxostoma > Moxostoma hubbsi. The sequence continues at coordinate 29,904,227 of JAVLUX010000022.1, forward strand.
ATACTTTACAGGTTTGTGGTTTTAAGAGTGATGACAATAATTTGACATGAGACCAGATGAAAAAGCTTACCCATAGTTCACCTTGCCTTTTTTTTGTATGAGAGACTGTGGTGGGAACTAGATTAAATAAACTTTAGTACATTATTTTCCTGTTCCCTTAGAACTTCCAAATAAATATAGTCTAACTCAAATCAAACCCTGAATTAGTATCTTGTCTAATTATTTCATAGCATTGAACATTTGGGCCTGGTTTTGACATTGATGAGGTTAAGCCCTCAAATACCAAACTGCAAAAATAATTTTGCCCAGTTTGTCCAGCTGGCTCCGTGCACAATGTCTAAAGCCCATCATCCATCTGTTAATGTCTTCCCCATTCAACAAAGACAGCCTTTGTGCTCAGTCAGACTGTACCTCACATTCTCTTAAATAATACATCAATATAAAGAAATGTTAAGGCTTCTGTGTTGTTTTTAATAGAACTAAAGCAAGTGGTCTAGTTGCTCTATTTTGAATACAGATCTCTCCAAAGGGAAAAATGTCTCAGCCCTGCATACTGTTTGATTACCAAGTCTAAGTTATTTATGACAATCATATCAGGCGATTGAGATCTCATAATGCTAAGCAAAGCACAGATAAAATGCACTGACAGATATATTCATGTATGCCTATGCCAAGTTGGTTACTTTAGCTCAACTGGTAGTGCATGGCTCTAGGTCATTGGTTCAGTTACCGGGGAATACAAAAACTGATTAATTGCATATCTTGAATGCACTGTAAGTTGCTCTCAATAGAAGCATCTGCCAAATGCAACATAGAGGTATATAAAATAGCATGAGTTTGTGATGATCTAAAATCCATAGCTGTATTGCTCAGGTGGTAGAGTGGGTTGTCCACTAATAATTGGGTTGGTGGTTAGATTCCCAGACCACACGACTTCACATTCCGAAGTGTCCTTGGGCAAGTCACTGAACACCAAGTTGCTCCCAATGGAGGTGGAGGTACAGGGCTATCAGTTAAAAGGGGTGAACAAAAGACAGGCTTGATTTTGGAGACATGAAAACCTCTGTGATTTCTTTTAAACTGGGGGGAGGGGGGCAAGTCGGACTGCCACCGGACTAAGCACCTTGGTGAAAATGAATGGTTCAATGAACTTGGGTCACAGTTTCCATGAGTGGAGTCAGAGTGGAATGTCCTGAGAGGACAACCAGGCTTTCTGACCACACACGTAAACTGGGGGCTTAGAGCAGTGACAGTCCCCCGATGCTTTGTTTCCAATCGCCAGTCTGGAGAAGGGCTTCCCTGGTGACCCTCCAGTTGCAACAGAATCTCTGGATGAAAGCATGTGCAGAAGGAACAACAGCATCAGATTCTTGTGAGGGAAATAAAGGAGGCTGGTAGCTTAAACAGCAATGGAAGGGAGACAAACCTGTAGATGGGGCCGGAAGGGAATTATGTGCATTCTTGTGTGACAACCACCACTTTCTCACTAGTTGATGGTACTTTGGGGAGGGGGATAAAATGAGCCGCCTTTGAGAATCAGTCAAAACCACAGTATTGCCACTGGATGAGTGCAAGCCAGTAAAAAAATCCATGGCTATATTTGACCTTGGTCTCGAAGGGACTGACAATGGGTGGAGAAGCCCTGCTGGGTGTCGATTAGAAATATTATTGCAAGCACAAATAGGACAGGCTTAAACAAACTCACAAGAGTCCCGTGCCAGTGATGGCCATCAAAACCACTGCTTGATTAATGCCTGGGTTCGAGCAGCTCCCAGATGGCAGGCTAGGTTGGACGAATGGTCCCACTGCAGGACAGGTGTGCGGACTGACTCAGTGGCTCTGGACTCAATCTTCCATGATAAAACCGCCACCACCCTGTTGGATGAAATGATGGTATCAAGGGAGGTTGAGTTACTCTAGATGTCCAAGGAGCAATATAGTGTCAGGTTTAAGATTCTTAGATCCAGGATGATATGAATTTTAAAAAAATCTGCCAAAAAAAGTGCCCAATGACCCTGTCTAGAACTTAGTCGCTTAGCGGTGAAGATGCACTCAAGGTTCTTGACCCTTCCAACCAATGATGCCACTTCCCCAATGTTAACCTAACAGCCAGTAATTTCCTGTTCCCAGTTTTGTAATTCCGTTCTGCTGGGGAAAGGTGGTGAGAATAAAATTTGCAGGTATGCATCCTCGCATCCGATGGAGATCTCTGGAACAAGTGGCCCCTGCCCCTACCTCTGACGTGTCAACCTCCACCACAAACTTTCTGAGTTTTTCGAATGAAGATTGAGCCTGGCTGGACCAACTGAATCGTGCCTTAGTGAAGGTTAAACTTGTCAGAGGAGAAGTGATCTGACTAAAGTTCCAGATAAACTGCAGATAAAAATTGGTGAATCCCAGGAACCGCTGAACAGCTTTACAGGAATTTGGGATTGGCCAATCTGCAACCACTTTTACCTTTGTGGGGTCCATCCGGATTCCGTCGCCTGAGAGGAGGAACCCCAGGAATGGAACCAATTATGCGTTAATCTTATACTTCTCCACCTTGACAAATAAATGATCCTCAAGCAGTCGCTGAAGCACTCTCCTGATGTGCTGTACATGGTCACGTCTATTCTGGGAGAAAATTAGAATGTTGTCAAGATGAAGAAAAACAAAGTGATTGACCAATTATCTAAGCACGTCATTAACGAATGCCTGGATGACAGCCAGTGTGTAAGAAAGGCGAAAGGCATGATCAAGTACTCAAAGTGCCCAGCAGAGGGGAGAGTCACGTGATTGTACATTTTTTGTGTCATACACCGGTGAGATTCGATACACCCTGATCCATAACTGTTCTAGGAAGACAATATGTCAAATAATTAAAACTCCTCATGCTCTAGAGACATTAAAAGACACTTACATGCTCAAGCTGACAACCCCCCCCCCCCCCCCCCCCCCTGGAGGCCCAGAGCGATTTGGCCAGAGAAGTGAAAGAAATTTAGCAAGAATTATTGAACATATCGGCTATGTTGACGAAAGTTATTGCTCACTTGGTGGATCTTGCTGCAATACGTCAATCGATCATTGCCATGGAAGCGAAATTCACTGAGGTGGTTACAAGAGTGGAGGATGTCGAGAAACAGATAGATTATCTAGAATCATAGGAGAGGGAATTAGCTGCTTATCCACAAGCAACCAAGGTGGATTTGGAGCACGTCTGGGAGAAGCTGGAGGATATGGAGAATCGTAACCAGTGGAATAACGTCCGAGAGAGCAGAGGGTTAGAATATGATGGAATTCCTGGAAGGGCTCTTTCCAAATCTGCTTGACATAACAGGCCATAAGATGGAAATCAAGCAAACTCACAGGGTCCTGGCTCGGCAATCTGATAAGGAAGAGAGAGGCCCCGATCAATTCTGACTTAATTTCTAAAGTTCTCGTGATACACGAGGCGAGTAAAAGAAGGATTTCTTGGAAGAACCACAGAATTTTCTAGTTCCCAGACTTTTCAAATTCAGAAAGAGAGAAATGTGATTGTTTCAAGGAATGCAAGAAACTCTTACATCAACATAAATTCACTTTTGCACTGATGTTCCCTGCCAAATTTACAATAGATACTAAGGATGGACGTAAAATATTTACATGTCCTTCATAAAGTCAATGAACTGCGTAAGTTATTTTGTGTTTCTCATGTTGCAGCCAAGTGAACAGACTCACTGAACATCCACTTGATTGTCTGAGGAAGCTGAGTGCTAGTTTGTTTTGTGTAGCAGCACTCCTTTGGGACAGTGTTGTGGGCGAATCTGCACATTCTTTGTGCTTATGCCTCCTATTGGTTGGAGTTTGTTTTGTGGAGTATTTCTTGCAGTACATTGTAGTGATTGGGTCATTTGTTGCACTCATGTAGCAGTTGAATGGGCCGGCTCACTGAACATTAGTTTGACTGTCCGAGAAAACTGAACTGCTTTTTTTAATTTGTTTATTTATTTATATGTATTTATTATAATTTTTTTTTGTGTGTGCTGGTTCTGCTAGAGGCTGTAGTTTGTTTTGTGGAGGAACACACCTTCGGGACAGTTATGTGGATGAATTTACACGTTCTTTGTGTTTATTCCACCTATTTGCTAGAGTTTGTTTTATAGATTATCTTCTGTTGTGTAATTCTGTTTTACAAAATGTGTATAGAAACACTGGACTTGATCCGATGGCAGTGTTGTAATGGGGGCTCTCGTAGGCGTACATGAACTGTTGAGCATGGACGCCGGTTGGCACTGTCGTGTGCGGGGTTAAAGCACGTTTTTCTTTTTGTTTGGTTCGGGAGAAGATTGGGGATTGATTGTTGCACTAATGTGGAATTTGTTCTTTATAATTGTATTTTTGACACACAATCAAATTTTTCTAATATGTGGACACAGTGGATTGTCTCTCTCCACGTGGAATGTGACTGGGTTGGGGCACCCCATAAAAAGAAGGAAACTTATTTCTCTTCTTAAACGTAAGAAATAATATATAGTGTTTCTTCAAAAAAACGCATCTTTTCCCAAAGGAAGATGAAAAATTTTGGGAGATATGGGATGGACATGTTTTCTTTAGTGCTGGCTCAAGTAAGAGCAAGGGAGTCATTACACTGATAAGTAAGCATCTACAATTCAACTGTCTTAAACAGATTAAAGATACTTTAGGAGAAGTCATAATTTTTTAGCATAATTTCAGGGGCAATGGTTAATTTTTGCTAATATTTACAGACATAACACTAATGATAAGGGCTTTTTAATAGATCTTGAAGGGATGCTGAAAGACGCTGGCACTCCTCATGAAATAACTTTGGGAGGAGACACAGGATATGTTAAACTTTTGGTCTTACGGATATTTGGAGACTTTTGAACCCATCTGGTAGAGACTATAAATATTTTTCATCAGTCCATAGGATTAATTCTAGAATAGATTTTTTTTTTTATATATCCAAGTCCCTCATTTCATCTGTTGTGGATTGCTCAACCGGAAACATATTAGTCTCAGACAACGGCCTGGTGAGTTTAGACATGTTGTCACCATCCATCCATCCATCTTCAACCGCTTATCCGAAGTCGGGTCGCGGGGGCAGCAGCTCCAGCAGGGGGCCCCAAACTTCCCTATCCCGAGCCACATTAACCAGCTCTGACTGGGGGACCCCGAGGCGTTCCCAGGCCAGTGTGGAGATGTAATCTCTCCACCTAGTCCTGGGTCTTCCCCGAGGCCTCCTCCCAGCTGGACGTGCCTGAAACACCCCCCTAGGGAGGCGCCCAGGTGGCATCCTTACCAGATGCCCAAACCACCTCAACTGACTCCTTTCCACGCGAAGGAGCAGCGGCTCTACTCCGAGCTCCTGGCGGATGACTGAGCTCCTAACCCTATCTCTAAGGGAGAAGCCCGCCACCCTTCTGAGGAAGCCCATTTCGGCCGCTTGTACTCGCGACCTAGTTCTTTCGGTCATGACCCAACCTTCATGACCATAGGTGAGGGTAGGAACAAAAATTGACCGGTAGATCGAGAGCTTTGCCTTCCGGCTCAGCTCTCTTTTCATGACAACGGTGCGATAGAGCGAATGCAATACCGCCCCCGCTGCCCCGATTCTCCGGCCAACCTCCCGCTCCATTGTCCCCTCACTCGTGAACAAGATCCCGAGGTACTTGAACTCCTTCACTTGGGGCAATACCTCCTTCCCCACATGTTGTCACATATAGAGAAAAATAAATCATATAGTTGGTGTCTTAATGTATCCATTTTTTTAAATCCTGAATTCCAACAAATGTTAAAAGCTGAAATCAATGTTTATATGGAGACCAACTGGTCTTCTGTGTCCTCTGTGGGCGTGGCTTGGGAGGCACTTAAGGCGGTTCTTAGAAGTCGGATCATACAGTATGCCTCATTTCACAAAGAAATCCAAAGCACAAGAAATCGTGGAGTTGGAAGGGAATATTAAAAGTGCTGAGGCAGAACTGAAGTGCCGAATGTTGTCTGATGGCCTCAGAGAATTGAACCGATTCAAATACAGGTATAATACTATTTTGTCACGGAAGGTGGAGTTTTGGCTATTCAGGGCAAGACAGTCATACTTTGAGTCGGGGGACAAAGCAGGGAAGCTTTTGGAAAGATATATAAAGCAGAGAGAGTGTTTTTCTGCCATTCCCTGGTGGTAAAATATTTACCTCGACCATTGACATTAGTAATGCTTTTAAAGAATTCTATCTTGATCTCTATAGTTTCATGTCTTCAATTACTGATGAAGATATCAGAAATGTTGTGGAGCCATTAGAACTGATGACTGAACAAAAAAATATCTTGATTCTGAGTTAACTCTAGAGGAGCTTGGCGAGGAATTTAAGGCCTTGCCTACCGACAAAGCTCTGAGGCCAGATGTCTTTGCCACCAAATTTTTTAGATCTTATGCTACACAACTGGCTCCAATTTTGTTAGAAGTTTATATGGAATTATTAAAGAATGGAAAGCTTCCGCCAACCATGACACAAGCCTGGATTGGTCTGATTCTTAAAAAGGACAAAGGTCCAAGTGAGGATAAGCGTTTCCATCCAATTTCCCTGATCCAGCTAGATGCAAAAATTTTGCCTAACCGATTAAGTTATGACTTCTCTTATATCATATATCATATCTTAGATCATTTGGGGTATATTCAGGGCTGCAGCTCTTCTGATAGCATTAGGCATTTCATCAACATCATGTGGTCAGTTGTGAATGATCAGACTCTGTCTGCTGCCATCTCACTTAATGCTGAGAAGGCATTTGATATGGTGGAATGGGATTATCTTTTTAAGATTTTGGAAATATACAGGCTGCGATGGACTGGCGACCTGTCCAGGGTGTACCCCGCCTTTCGCCCAATGTTAGCTGGGATAGGCTCCAGCCCCCCGTGACCCTGTACAGGATAAGCGGTTGAAGATGAATGAATGAATGAATGATGAAATATACAGGTTCGGGAATACTTATATTGGATGAATTAAGTTACTTTATTGACACCTGGTAGCGGCGGTACAAATAAATCGATTAATTTCAGATTATTTTACTCTTGTATAGGGGAACCCAGCAGGCTTGCCCTCTTCCCCTATTATTGTTCTGTCTTGCCCTGGAACCATTATCAACTTAAGACGGGAAGATGATTATCCAGGGGAGTTAGTGGAAGGTATGGCACATAAGCTTTTGCTTTATGCTGATGATATTTTATTGTTCATCTACGACCCCATTAGATCTATGCTTTGCCTCCACATAATTTTATAGTTCTCAGAATACAGTGTCAATTGGTCTAAATCCGAAGCTTTGGCTCTGAATGCATACTGACGAGCAACAGCTTTTCATCCGGGAGCCTTCCAGTGGCCCAAACATTTCAGTAAGTTACATAGACTGATTGACAAAATTATGTTTTATTATAATGCATTAGATTTCAGGCATTTTGCTCATGGGGTCGCTTCCATCTGAGAGAGCTCCTCCCTGGTTTTGTATTGAATAGGAAGTTCTTGCCCCTATTTCACCATTGAAAAGCCTTTTATCAAACTAATTGGAGAAGTTACACCCCGTTATCTCACATTTGCACTCGGTATGGACAAAAGTGTCCAGAGTGTTTAATTCAGACATTTATTTAAATGTTGCCTTGAGCATATGGTTGAACCCAAAATTATGTATTAATAAGTCCCCTTTCTGCATGTAAGAGTGATTTGTGAGGGGGGTTACTACACTCTGTGACCTATATGAGAGTGGAATGTTGAGATTCTTTGAAAATTTGTTTCAACATTTTGGGTTGACAACCATCTCTTTGGGATTCCCAGATCTCATTCCTTAAGTATTTACAGCTATGCCATCTGCTCTGTACTATTTTTGGGTGTAGCACACCCCCCCAAAAAGGTGAATACTACTTTTGGAAAAGGTCATATGGTATCAGTGTATTACTCCCTGCTAATTCAGAGTCTGGGGACGGAGCTTTAACTTCTATTAAGAGATTATGGGAGAAAGATTTAAACTTTATTGGAGTAGGAGTGTGAGCTAGGATTCTAAAAAATGTCAAGTCTGAATGTAGAGGTGCAAGGGTGAGCCTTATGCAATTCAAGTTTTTCATAGATTCTATTGGTCCCGCTCTAGGCTTGGTTTTAAAGACACACCCACCTTCTTGCGATGCCAATCAGAAGATGGAGAACCCATGTTTTTTGGTGGTGTGTTATGATCCAAGAATTTTGAGACATATTGGGTACTCAAATTTAATTTTGCCCTAGACTAAAAATGTTGGGTGATGGGGCAGTCATCAATATGGGGGATAAACATTATAAAAAGTTGGGTACTGACAAGTGTTATGATTGGTAGGCAGATTATTTTAAGGGGATGGAAGTTGGCTGGAGCACCCTCATTTCCAGAGTGGTGTGCTGAGATGGAGAGGGTTGCAGCTTTCAAGGACGTATCATGTAGATGACTTGGGTTTTGGGATTTGTTTGATAGGAAATGGGGCAGTTATTTGGTATTTTTGGGGGTCTCTCAGGGTGGGGCTGTGGAGCGAAAAGTATAGTTTTAATTGTGTATGATTATTATATTTTCTTTTTTTTTGCATGTGTATTCTTATATGTTACCACAAGGGTGCTCATTGGGGGGTCAGGGTGGGGTTTGTGATTGGGGATGGGGAGGGACAATAGTGGTAGTTAAATGTTGATTTGATGTATATATGTTGTGTTTTTCTTTGTTAAACATTTACGAATAAATAAAAATTATTTAATTGAAAAAAAAGTGCCCAGAAGGGGTGTTAAATTAATTCATCACACTGCCTAATCTGGACTATTTAGTACGCATTGCAGAGGTCCAACTTTGTAAATATGGACATCCCTTGCAAGTGTTCGAAGGCTGATGACATTAACGGCAGAGGATAACGATTTTTTGCTGAGATATTATTCAGGCCCCGATAATCAATGCAGGGACACAGAGAACCGTCCTTTTTCTCCACTAAGAAAAAACCCCACCCAGAGAGGATGAGGGATGGATGATTCTAACTGCAAGAAAATTGTTGAAATACATATCCATGGCCTCCCTCTCTGGTGAAGAGAGCGAATATAGATGACCCAAAGGGAGAGAAGTGCCAGTAAGAAGATCAATTACACAATTGTACAGATGGTGAGGAGGCAGAGATGCACCCTCTGATCACGGTAGAGTTCGGGAACACAGGAAAGATCCACTGGTTCCTCCAGGGGAATGGGCAGAACCAAGACACTGAGACAAACTTAAAGACTCCAAGACACTTTAACCAGTCTAAATGTGGATTATGCTTAATCAGCCACAGGTGTCCAAAAACCACATGAGCTAAGGGTGAGTGGATGATCAAGAATTGAATGTGTTCAACATGATTACCAGAAATAATCAGGGTGAGTTAGGCAGTAGTGTGTGACCTTAGTGAGCGGATTTTCGCAGAGAGTGTTGGCAGTTATGGGTTTCTTCAATCACAAAATAGGGATGGACTACTGATTGATGATGTTAATGTCCATTAAATTACCTTCAGCACCAGAGTCAACTAGAGCAGAGATTGAATGGATGTTGTTGACAAACTGCAGCCTGGCCGGTTGGAGACTCCGACCCCCAGGGGAGTAACGCTCACCATTAAGCCCTAATTAATGGTGAGCAGCGCCTTTTACTGGACATAAAGTGACAATGTTCCCCCTGTCATCCACAGTAGAGGCACAAGCTGTTGACCAGGCGATGATGTTGTTCCACAGGTGACAGCCACATGGCAGTCTGAATGGGCTCCTCCTCCGAACCGGCTGAAGTAAGCAGCTTCTCGTGAGGAGTGTTATGACATAGGCCACCTTGGAACTCTCAGAAGGAATCTAATAAGCACTGTGACAGGAAGGAGCAACAGGAATTTGGCTCACCTGAGTAGGGTGATTTAGATGGGGCTTGGAATGTCTGGAGATGGTGAAAACCGCAGGGGAGTGGAACTGCTGCAGCCTCAACGTTGGTGGTAGTGGGACCAGTGTTGGGGGAGAGCCAAAGTTGTTGTACCAGTGTAGTTAATTTGGCCATCTGCCCGGCCATGTCTCTGATGGCTTAGTTGGATACCGCAAGTTCCTCCTGTTTAGTGCTCCTTGTTGAGCGATGGAATTCCGGAAGCTGGCTCCCTCTGCTGAGTCCATAATTGGCCAGATTGTTCTGTCAGGAATGGAGTAAGAATGAGGACTCAATTGCAGAGAAAGTTTATCAGTCTTTATTGAATAAACAGAGCAGGCATGAGGAAAGTGGCAGAAGTTCATAAAACTGGCACATGCTGCAGATGGAAATGTCCAGGAAGGATATTGGAGCACCCAGGCTGATAATGGCAGTGATCTGAATGCAGACGTTCAGTAATTTATTCCACAGCATAAATGACTGTACAGTAAACAGGTAATCCACAGGGTGAGGCATGCAAAACAAGAAAACAAAGTAGAAAGACAGATGGCGAGACTGCATGACAGGGGTACTGGAACATTCTGGTGATGAAACAGAGAAACGAAGAGGAATAAATAGCCAAAGCTAATGAGGAACAGGTGAGGGTGCTGCCACGTGAGCACTGTGTCAGCGTCCCCATAGAAATGCTAAATACACTGGCCATGCGGCAGAGGGAAACACATGAGGGAAAAAAAACACACAGACATGCAGGAATAACCAGATAACTATGATAAACTCAGATACTTGACGGCACAGTATGTGGTATGTTTCAGACATCTTGCTATCCTCTTGGAACTGGATTCTTGTTTAATTCTCTTAATATCTATGAGAGCAAACAGAGAATCTTGCAATAAAAGTATTTTAAGGACATGGTACTTTGAAGATGTAATGCTGAAGGCAGAGGAAACTGAGAATTTAAGCATTCTCTGAACACATTTCTTTCATTTTGAGCCCTGAAATTTTTCAGTAAAGCCCAGAAAGATTGTATCATCTTAAAGTGAAATCAGAATTGCCAGTGCTTTAGTATCAAGTTGACACAAAAATATCCATATTTTAATATTCAATGATATAATTTTTATATATATATATATATATATATATATATATATATATATATATATATATATATATATGTATGTGTGTGTGTATATATATATATATATATATATATACACATACAGTGCATCCGGAAAGTATGCACAGCGCTTCACTTTTTCCACATTTTGTTTCATTACAGCCTTATTCCAAAATTCCTCAAAATTCTACAAACAATACCCCATAATGACAATGTGAAAGAAGTTTGTTGGAAATCTTTGCAAATTTATTAAAAATAAAAAACGGAAGAAAAAAATTAAAATAAAAAATAAAAAGATAACATGTACATAAGTATTCACAGCCTTTGCCATGACACTCAAAATTGAGCTCAGGAGTATCCTGTTTCCACTGATCATCCATGAGATGTTTATACAACTTGATTGGAGTCCACCTGTGGTAAATTCAGTTGATTGGACATGATTTGAAAAGGCACACACCTGTCTATATAAGTTCCCACAGTTAACCATGAAGTCCAAGGAATTGTCTGTAGACCTCCGAGACAGGATTGCATCGAGGCACAGATCTGGGGAAGGGTACAGAAACATTTCTGCAGCATTGAAGGTCCCAATGAGCACAGTGGCCTCCATCATCCTTAAATGGAAGTTTGGAACCACCAAGACTCTTCCTAGAGCTGGCTGCCTGGCCAAACTGAGCGATCAGGGGAGAAGGGCCTTAGTTAGGAAGGTGACCAAGAACCCAATGGTCACTCTGACAGAGCTCCAGCGTTTCTCTGTGGAGAGAGGAGAACCTTCCAGAAGAACAACCTTCTCTGCAGCACTCAGGCCTGTATTGTAAAGTGCCTGACAGAACCCACACAGTAAAAGGCACATGAAACAAAGATTTAACTCTTTTGCCTGGATGGCAAGCATCATGTCTGGAGGAAACCAGGCACCGCTCATCACCTGGCCAATACCATCCCTACAGTGAAGCATGGTAGTGGCAGCATGTGAGAATGTTTTTCAGCGGCAGGAACTGGGAGACTAGTCAGGATTGAGGGAAAGATGAATGCAGCAATGTACATAGACATTCTTGATGAAAACCTGCTCCAGAGTGCTCTGGACATCAGATTGGGATGAAGGTTCATCTTCCAACAGGACAACAACCCTAAGCACACAGCCAAGATAACAAAGGAGTGGCTATGGGACAACTCTGTGAATGTCCTTTAGTGGCCCAGCCAGAGCCCAGACTTGAACCCAGTTGAACATCTCTGGAGAGATCTGAAAATGGCTGTGCACCAATGCTCCCCATCCAACCTGATGGAGATTGAGAGGTCCTGCAAAGAAGAATGGGATAAACTGCCCAAATAGGTGTGCCAAGCTTGTAGCATCATACTCAAAAAGACTTTGTAATTGGTGCCAAAGGTGCTTCAACAAAGTATTGAGCAAAGGCTGTGAATACTTATGTGCATGTAATTTTTTTTTATTTTGAATATATTTACAAAGATTTCAAACAAACTTCTTTCACGTTGTCATTATGGGGTATTGTTTGTAGAATTTTGAGGAAAATAATGAATTTAATCCATTTTGGAGTAAGGCTGTAACAAAACAATTTGAAAAAAGTGAAGCGCTGTGAATACTTTCCTGATGCACTGTACTGTGTGTATATATTTATCATACAGTCTACAGATTGATAGATAGATAGATAGATGTTTATATATATATATATATATATATATATATATACACTCACCTAAAGGATTATTAGGAACACCTGTTCAATTTCGCATTAATGCAATTATCTAATCAACCAATCACATGGCAGTTGCGTCAATGCATTTAGGGGTGTGGTCCTGGTCAAGACAATCTCCTGAACTCCAATCTGAATGTCAGAATGGGAAAGAAAGGTGATTTAAGCAATTTTGAGCGTGGCATGGTTGTTGGTGCCAGGCGGGCCGGTCTGAGTATTTCACAATCTGCTCAGTTACTGGGATTTTCACGCACAACCATTTCTAGGGTTTACAAAGAATGGTGTGAAAAGGGAAAAACATCCAGTATGCGGCAGTCCTGTGGGCGAAAATGCCTTGTTGATGCTAGAGGTCAGAGGAGAATGGGCCGACTGATTCAAGCTGATAGAAGAGCAACTTTGACTAAAATAACCACTCGTTACAACCGAGGTATGCAGCAAAGCATTTGTGAAGCCACAACACGAACAACCTTGAGGCGGATGGGCTACAACAGCAGAAGACCCCACCGGGTACCACTCATCTCCACTACAAATAGGAAAAAGAGGCTACAATTTGCAAGAGCTCACCAAAATTGGACAGTTGAAGACTGGAAAAATGTTGCCTGGTCTGATGAGTCTCGATTTCTGTTGAGACATTCAGATAGTAGAGTCAAAATTTGACGTAAACAGAATGAGAACATGGATCCATCATGCCTTGTTACCACTGTGCAGGCTGGTGGTGGTGGTGTAATGGTGTGGGGGATGTTTTCTTGGCACACTTTAGGCCCCTTAATGCCAATTGGGCATCGTTTAAATGCCACGGCCTACCTGAGCATTGTTTCTGACCATATGCATCCCTTTATGGCCACCATGTACCCATCCTCTGATGGCTACTTCCAGCAGGATAATGCACCATGTCACAAAGCTCGAATCATTTCAAACTGGTTTCTTAAACATGACAATGAGTTCACTGTACTAAAATGGCCCCCACAGTCACCAGATCTCAACCCCATAGAGCATCTTTGGGATGTGGTGGAACGGGAGCTTCGTGCCCTGGATGTGCATCCCACAAATCTCCATCAACTGCAAGATGCTATCCTATCAATATGGGCCAATATTTCTAAAGAATGCTTTCAGCACCTTGTTGAATCAATGCCACGTAGAAATAAGGCAGTTCTGAAGGCGAAAGGGGGTCAAACACAGTATTAGTATGGTGTTCCTAATAATCCTTTAGGGGAGTGTATATATATATATATATATACTGCATATAACTGCTGTCACTCAATTAAAATATTTAATTGCAAATAATCACATTTTTAATAGCAGGCATGAGTCTATGCAGCAACTAGAGAGTATGGTACAGCTATACAATGTATACAGCTATAAGACATGCAGTCGGCCACCGGTGCACCAGTGCACTGATGCCCAGTGGTGTCGAAGGCAAGAGAGAAAACCAGAAGGGTTTCCGCTCTGCCGAACCTCATCCACATTTGTTCCACAATCTGCGGGCATAATGTCAATTCATGCCATCCAGGCATCAGAAACTGTCTGGACAGGAGATCCACCCCCAAATTCAAATGGCCTGGAACATGTACTGCTCTAAGAGACAGCAAATTGTCCCGTGCTCACAGAAGAATGTGATGTGCCAGCCTGAGCATAATTTCCATAATGAAAAACCTCAAAGTCAACAGCACCGCTCCAGACAGTTTATGTGCCAATTCAGCCACTGACCTGTGCATACTCCTTGAGCAGGACAATTCTCATACACAGCACCCCATCACACAGAGAAGGCATCTATCATTATCACTTTGTGGCGACACACCTGTAACATCAGAAAGTGGTTCTGTGTCCATGGTAACAGAGCTTGGTAACACCCACGCATCACTCTGATGGGACAAAACGCATGTGTCAGTGGTTTAAGTCCTGTTACAGAGCTCACCCATCACTATAAAGGTCTCACATGCAACATGCCCAGGGGAATAATAGCGGATTCCATGATCATAAGCCCCAAAAGCCTGTGAAACATTATCACAGGGAGAACATGTCACACTTTAAACATCACTAGATGTTGCATAATGAAAAGAAATAACCTCTACAAACAGAGTCTGTTGCCACTGCAACAAGATGCTCTTGTCTAGGTTAACTTGCAGCCCTAGACTGCTTAAGTGTCTGAGAATGACATCTCGATGTTGGGCGGCCAAACTCTCCTTCGACATAATTCAAAATGTGGATGCCATGACATCTCAAGGGTGTCAGTGCTGCATCCATGCATTTTGTTAATTTACGAGGTACAAGTCTGTAAAGAAGGGTGCAAAATTGGTATGCTTTGCCCCCAAAAGCGAACCAGGAAAAATCCTACTTTGGCGTAATTTGAATGTGGATATAAGCATGCTTCAAATATATTGTCACAAACCAGTCCACCAGCTGCACTTGTAACATTATCATGTAAGAAAAAAAAACACATACTCGTTTGAATTACCGAATTCGGAGTTCCCTGTAACTGCTGCCAAGACGTAACATGGGAAGACAGAATGAATGCATGATTCTCTATTGTAGCGCAACAAGTAACCACTAGATGATGCTCTTGGCTTACCTTTGACGGCCAACTTGCAACCAGCGACACAGTGGAGGGAAGCCCTTGTGCCTCCGTCATTGTGGCTGATTGAATGTGGTTTAACAATATTTGCCTTAATTGTATTCAGGCATAATGACTGTCATCTTGAAATGTGCTTACAACAGGAAAAAGTACAGAAATAATTAAAGAAATACATAAAAAATATATATATATATTTCCTGGTGTTTCCTTTTGAAAAGGAAAGTTTGTAAGAACAGGGGAGAGCACTTGTGCTTATTGTACATCGAATTATGTTATGTCTGTCCCGAAAACCTTGACCATGGGCAGAGACTGAATTTGATCAGGCAATTATAAAAAGAGGTCTCTCTGAATGTATTTACAGCAGAGGACGCCATATAAACCTATCTTCCCTAGCATTAGAACAGGGAAGAATATGAAATCAGGGGAAATAAATTAAAATTCATTTAAAAAAATTTTAAGTCACAAGGTAAAACTGAGCCAATTTGATACCAATTGGCCTGCATGACCCAATGGTTTCTTAAGCAGAAACTATAATCCAATCCATACATAAATTATGGCAAGTTTGGTCCTCCATACAAAAATCATGACCTACCCAATCATCCATACACTCGAGTGTCCGAGGCATATCAAATGGCAGACTCGACCAAGGAGAAGCAAGAGCGTGACTGTCGGAGAACTCAAAACACAACTCCTTAACAATGGAAAGATTGCAAAATCATTGTGCATAGAACTAACACTTAAATCTTAAAAGGAGCGAGGAGCACGAAGTGCGTGCCACAATTGACCAGGGACAGAGATAGCATTTGCATCTCTTCACTCATCAAAGAAAATATGGCTGTGCAATAATTTGAGTCACACACACTCGCCAACTCCTGATGGGACCCAGGGAAAATAGTAGCGCTGATGAAGCACCACACATGTTAATTCACAATAGTGTAATGGAGAAAAATACAATTTTTATTTAGCCTCTTGAGTCCACTGGCTTGAGCACCAATCATGCGGGAGCTCACCCACTGTGCAACAGCGCTCCAAAAACAGGAGAGAAAGAAAGAGAGGCCGGGACCATGCCCTGTGCCTCATTACGCTTCTGTGAACCCTCCACACTATTGTGCCCTCTCTCAAAATACTCACCTGTCAAGAAAGACACATTACTTTATTAAAATTTTAAACAGCCTTAATCTAAAGGCTAATCATGATCCCATTGTCCCAGTGTGATGGCCTATTATTACATCATCCCCTGTTGAGTGTATAATCAGAGCTCCTTATTCCCTTTGTGGAGCTACAAGAGGTACACAGTTCCCAGAAAATCTCAGTGAAGACGTTAATGTGCCCCATGTCATATTCCTGTAATGAGGATCTGCCAGGGTGAACCAAAAATAAGAGAAAGCCATAGAGACAGAACAAACCATTCATATCCAAAAGACTGATAATGACTGCTGACAAGAGCGCTGTGAAAACATATTGTCTGCATGTTATGATGAAGCCAAATGAACCTGATTGAGATAATTAAACAAGCTGCATGATCCTCTTCCCTCACACTATGAACATTTCCTTAGGCGTGAAAGTACTGAAATTAAAACTTAAAAACAAAACTCACACCACAAAAACCCATGCTGAGGTTGGAGATTTCAAAGAATTAAAATAAAGAAAAAATATACAATGAGATGAAGCACGAAGAAGAATACATTTTTGTCATGAGAAACTTCCTAGACTGACCATGATGGGTGAATTCCAAGTGCTATTTTTTGTGAAGGGTATGTCAGGAAGGGGACAAAACTCATAGTGTAATTCCAAACGAAAGCTTGTAACTAAATCCCTTTATGAAAGGCCTTTTTTTACATGGTCATTAGCAAAGGGTACATTGATTGGTCATTTCAAGGAGGTAATTTAGCATTCAATGATCACGTGATAGTGACTTGCTTGTTGTCAGTATTCATTTTGAAAACTGACATTTTTATTTACGATCTTATTTAACTAATTTAAGATCTTATTTGTTTGTTTTTCTAAAATGCCTAATTGATTCCTAACTATGCACCCCAGGATTATTAGTGGAAAATATTCCTGAAATATTTTCATGTATTTTAAGTAAAAACACAAAAAGGCAACATTTTACACAAAGTGTTATTTGTCACAACAATCTTGACAACTATAAGCAAATTTTTTGCAGCTACATTATTAGGTCACATTCTTATATAAATAAAGCTTTACTGTGTATAGCTTTCTAGGGTAAAGAGTGTTCAAAACTTGCACATATAAGAAAGTAATGCCCTTCTATTAGAGTGCTATTTTCATGTCCTTTGCCCTTCAGAGAGAGAGAAGGGCATAGCATTACTTGATGCGTACTTTCAAGTTGTATTCACTGTTTTTAAATGACTGTGATTTCAAGCAAAGTCCATAATTTCAGTAAAATATGCGCTTATATATCTGGCTTGTGATCAGAAGCAGCAATCCTGGAGTTGGCTGATGTGTATGTTCAGTTTTTTAAATTACTTCTTAATGATAAATTGACATTGGTTCATACTCACAAAAAATAGAGATAACTTGCTCCTGTCTCAAAATAGTTTCATGAACATAACAATGACACTGTTTTTTGGTGGTCTTCCCACTCACCAAATCTGAATCCAATAGAACACTTTTGGGATGTGGTAAAAAGGGACACTTCAGCATGAATGTACAGCTGACAAATCTTCAGAAATTATTCAGTCATGTCAAGATGGACCAGAATCTCAAAGGAATGTTTCCAACATATTGTGGAATCCATGCCATTTAGAAACTAGACTGTTTGGAAAGTTTTGAAAGCAAAGGGAGACCCTACCCAGTATAATAAATATTATTATAATGTTGCTAATAAAGTTCTTAGTGAGTCTATGTAGATATCTAAAAAAATGGACACCTAATTAAAAGAAAAACAAATCCAATTATGCTAAAATAAGAAAACCATTTATTTATGTCATAATTTTTTAAGACATTATCACCACTATGTAACATTTTTCACAAGTCACTTCAGCCAACTTCCATCCCCTGAGAATAACCCATCTGCCGATCACAACACTGGCCAGGACCCAATTCTTTATGTACTTATCCCCTATATTAATGACTAATGGCAAAATGATATTGGAGTGCCCAATACGTCACACATAAACCTCTGAACCCTTAACCAAAATTCTTGGATCTTAACACAACACCAAAAATCATGGGTTGTGTCCCCATCTTCTGATTGGTATTGCCAGCAGGTGGGTGTGTATTTAAGACCAATCCTATACAATATAAAAGGTGTCCAATAGAAACAGTGTAAAATCTTAAGTTGCATAAGGGGCGCCCCTTTGCATCTCTAGATGTAGACTTGATGTTTTATAGAATCCTTGCCCACACTCCCTCACTCCAGTATAAAGTTTAAATCTTTCTCCCATAATCTCTTGAGAGAAACCAAAGCTCCATCCCCCAGACTCTAAACTAACAGGGAGTAATTCACCAATGCCTCATAACCTTTCCCAAAAGCTGTATTCGCCAGAGTATCTGCCGCTTTAGGGGGGTGTATGCTACTCCCAAAAACAGAGCAGAGCAGGTGGCGCAGAAGTAAATACCTAAAGAACTGATAACTAAATTGCGCGATAACAGGGTGTAACTTAACTTTTCCGGCTAGTTTGATAGAAAAGCTTTGTAACTTTACTCTTTTCGCTGGTTAAAAGCAAACTTTCAGTAGTATTACTCTAATTACTGTATATCAGCCGATATACAGCTGCTCTCTATCTCAACTCACTGGCCATGGTGATTGCATATGTTTTGGAGGCGGGGGCTATGCAAATACTGTGATGTCAAAATGTAGCCAATCTCAAAACAAGTCGTTTTTGCTGGATGGAAACAATAAATGCTCTTTTTGGACTGGAGAGGGAGCTTTGTGATCTAAAATTTACAGGATGTTTTAATAGTACAAAGACATCTTAAATACTGTCAAAATATCAAGGGAAATTGTATTCCTCATGTCATAACCCCTTTAAAAGTAAAGTAATTAGTTTAGTAAATAGTATTACAATTTTTAGAAAAGTAATTAACTATTTGTAGTGGATTATTTTTTGATAACTTGCCCAACACTGCAGACCTCTGGGTTTTTCAAGTAATGAAATTATTCAAATAAATTAATCGAACTTCCCAAATTAAAGGCAAGCACATTTGAATAGTAACTCATTACTTTGAAAACGAATATTTCAATTTAATTTGTAGTGTTTTTGTTCTGAAAATAGCTGGGCTAATTTAGTTGAGTAGCTAATACTTATCATAGAGCCATAAATATACATGATCGCAAAGCTACTCTCAACCTTGATTATCTAAATTTCCTGAGAAACCTGAGGCACACCACAATTTGTAGGATATTCCTTAAAAAATACAGTAACTCAACACATTTCTGCAATTCTTAACTGTAACAGTATAGTGGTCAACAATTCTGGAGATTTAAGTTTCGCTGAAGTAATGCCTGGCGAAATGCAGGGTATCTGCAGGGCTCTTGTGTAGAGGAAGATAAAGGGTGGGAAAGTAGGTCAGCTTACACACCTGAGTCAGATCAGGTGAACTGGAGGCAACGATCTCCAAAGAGTAAAAAGAGAGAACAAAAAAGGGACTTCCTCATATTTGTTCTTCTTTGCATGCAGTATATACTTTAAAGCCAAGATCAGAATAGATCTCATAGATCAACAAATCAAAATTAAGACACATTCACACCATATAGCCCCTTTTTCTTCAGTACATTTCCATTGTTTTTATTACATTAGTCAATATCAGATTCTCTAAACAGGATCCATGGAAAACTCAATGCCGTTATTAATTCACTGTATCACCTGCTTGTGCCCACAGAGACAAATCTGCACTGTTACTATACCAGTTTTAGACACACAATCCACTCTCCCCTGGGCCGCGAGCATCTATAAATATTTCAGTGACTCAAATGGATGCCATTAAGATTGGATGCAGCCTAGGCATCCATAGGTGGAGAGGAGACCTGCTGGCCTCACCACACAATCACTGTGTGGCTTATTGAATCAATACTGCAAAATGGAGAGTTTTTAATCAAATAAAGATGATTTGTGATGTGTTCCAGCATGAAGAGGTTTTGGGTTGACTGTAAATTTAATTGTAGTTTAACTGATGATCAGAGAGCAATGCTTGGTGAAACTGAAGCTGAAAAATAACTATGGTATGAAAAATAACTATGGTTTAATAACCTTAAATGTAGTTATCACACCTGGTTTCATAGCTCAAGTTTCTCTGAAAATGGTTCAATGTTCATGGGTTTATATATACCAGAGCTGGCCATAGTTGGCCCGAGATGATCTTTGATTTGGCCCGCCTTGCCACAGATGACAAGACATCTTGTCTCAATATAGCATGGATGCAGCTATTTTTAATTAAACTTTTTGTTTTTTAATTTTTTGTTTTATATTTATATTACAAAAACTATAGCTTATTTGAAAATAGAGAGTATAAGTGATTTAATTTTTTTGCTATGAAAAGTTTTTATTGATTCCCTACATAAATCATACACAGGGTGTGGAGGGTTACTTTTGAAATGTATTCCACTACAGATTTCAGAATACATGCGGTAAAATGTAATTTTGTAACGTATTTTGTTAGATTACTCAAGGTCAGTAACTTCTGGGTTACCGGTGTAATCCCTGTTCCCTGATGGAGGGAATGAGACCTTGTGTCGATGTAGTGACACTAGGGGTTCGATCTTGAGAGTCCCAATAACCTTTGCTTAAAATAGAAAAAAGCCAATGAGAATTGGCAAGTGGAATTTCCATGCCACCCTCCACCCCGGACATACGGGTGTAAAAGGAGATGGCGTGCATCACTCATTCAGATATATGCTTGAAGCCGATAGAGAGTCCCGGCCATGTCAGTGACCAGTTCAGTGTTGCGGCAGGAGGGACACAATGTCTCTTTCTCTCCGTGAGGGAACAGGGGTTACACCGGTAACCCAGACGTTCCCTGTCTGTCACTCACTCAACGTTGTGTCAATGTAATGAAACTAGGGGTTCCTATAGGAAACGCTGCAGGCACTGAACCATGTCACAAGGTATGGAAGAGTGGACTGGCAGCATACCCTCGCAGTGAGTGCTTGACCACGTTGTGACCTTTCAGCGAGTTTAGGTAATGCGTATCCCTAGTCCCGTTAAGGGGTGTGGCACTTACCCAAGGAGGCTACTGTGGTGGAGCACCTTCTAGATTAATGCTGGGAACTGCACTTCCCTCTCCAAGAGGGAGGGTACTACTGAGACCACACTGGAGAGAGGTTAACACGTGGAGAATACCTCACATATGGAAAAAGGGGAAAGGCATAATGTAAGAAGTGCACCCAACCGGCTGCCCAGCCTAATTGCTGTTACCTCGTAACACTCGAGATGAAACCAGATCTATGCATAGGTTGTAAAACTTTGCAAAGGTATTGGGTATTGGGTGATGACGAAGGCTTTCAAGGCCGCAGGTCAGGCTGCCTCCTCCCTGCACGCCATGGCCATACTGCAGGTCCACCAGGCCTAGGCATTGAAAAATCTGCATGAGGGTAGAACCAACCCAGGGCTTATGCGGGAACTCCATACCAAGACCGAACTCGCCCTACGGGTGACAAAGGTCATGGCGCGCGCCCTGAGCCAGATGATGTCCACTCTGGTGTCCAGGAGCGGCACCTGTAGCTCAACCTTGCGCAGATGCGTGATGCCGAGAAGGTTCGCTTTCTCGATGCGCCCATCTCTCAAGGGGGGGCTTTTTGGCAACACTGTTGAGGACTTCACACAACAGATCTCAACGGTGAGGAAGCAGATGGTGCCGATCAAACATATCTAGCTACAGCGTGACTCTGCCACCTTCAGTCCTCCGAAGTCCCGTGGCCCATCTGCATCTTGCCAGGGCCATCCTCCTGTGGCACCGGCTCCCGTACCATCGGAGCCAGTATGCCGGTCTTTGAGAAGATCCTCCCATAGGAATGCAGCTCCACCCACCTGTCAGACGGCTCCCAAGACTGGCTTTGAGGCGGACCTGACAAGGGCGACCCAGGGATGAGATGACTGACTCCGACCGGCCTGGGTGAACTTACCAGACCCATCATCACCCCTGGGCCAGGGCGTGGTGAGAATAACATTGCCGGATGCCTTCCAGGCATTGGCACCCAATTGGTTAATAAAATAGCAGTTTCCTCATTCCATGTGTCATCGCACTCGTGGCGGCCAGGTGCTGGAAGTCTTTCCGGTCAACCAGTCAGACACGAGTGTTCCCTCGTTCTCCGTCGAGAGATGATGGCGAACAGGTAAGTGTGCTGGTCTCTGGGGCAGTGTGCCTGCCCCATTCACCAGCCTCCATTGCATGCTTGTGGAGCAACATGTCCCTCCAGGGTTGTCTTCCAGGTGGGGCGCCTTATCGTGGCTGCTAATGGTTCCAGGGCAAGACAGAACGGTAATGGGGAAAGAGGGCAACCCTGCTGGGTTCCTCTTGTAGTGTATTTAGGGGTTTCGATTAATGTTTGCTAACTGGTTAGTTTAGCGGTGTTGAGTTATGCTATTAGATTAGCTGTACTGTGTTTACAATATGGCATCAGCAGGTTGCGCATGCATGGTAAATTGCCCCGGAAGGGTCACTTTAGGACTTCCTGTGAACTTTCGTTGCCAAAGCAACCAACACCAGTGATTGGTGATATGGATCAACACTAATGAAAACGCATGAATGTCAGCGCATTCCACAATGCACAAATAAACAGTAACCAGTTATCGTGCCCAAATTCTCACACCAATGTATGTAGCGAATTTGGTATGATAAATGTTAACTGCACGGGATAAAGTGTCTTGTACATTGCCATTATTTGTAAGGGAAACCATATGTGTAAGCTAGTAATTAAATTAAACAGTCCTATTTCTACATTACTGTGAGGAAATTTATAATGGAATCAGGCAGGTTTAACAATTAAAATTCTCCACCATTAAAATTGTAATACAACGTCTCCTCATAATCTCTACTGTAGGGAATTAGCTTTAATAAGAGAATTATGATTAATTCTCTTATTGGAGTAATATTATTCTCATGGCTTATTGACAATAATATTACACATAGGCCTATAGGTATAGCTTTGAAGAAAAATCTTTTAGAAACTGGGATGAGGTTATTAATCAAAATATACCACAGTCAAAATATCTTTAAAGGGAAATATGAATAATTAATCATAAATAGTTATAATTATGAACATTTGGATCGGTTAATAGAATTAACTTGATATAGCT
Organism: Moxostoma hubbsi; assembly: GCA_032164185.1. Lineage (NCBI taxonomy): Eukaryota > Metazoa > Chordata > Actinopteri > Cypriniformes > Catostomidae > Moxostoma > Moxostoma hubbsi. Next base: position 29,927,768 of record JAVLUX010000022.1, read on the forward strand.
GAATTAATATTACAATTAATTTATCTGTTCATCCAGCGAACACTCAGTATTGATTGTCTATCAATTCTCAGAAAGGATATTTTTCATGGCCACACAAAAATAACTCTTTCTTAGCATGTAGCTGTGATCGAATCGTTAAATTTACATTGATTTACATTGATCAATCGCACCTTTGTTACAAAGGGGTTTTCATCTTATACTAAAACGATGTTCATTTAGTTACTGGTATGATACTTGCAATGCCTTGGCTGTTGAGAGAGTGCCTGGATGCAGTCGCAGGAGAAAGGCTTGAAGGTTCCTTGGGTCGATGGTGTGGAAGTTGCAACCAATTTCTTCCGCATTGAATGAAGAAATTATGTTGAACGGTGGTGTTCATTGACTTTATGGTCAAAGTAGTTGCACACGGCTTGATGTGTTGAGACCTACTGGCCTGCAGCCTCATGGTCAGCATGACCAGCAGCATAGGGAAGAGAGAGTCAGGGGAAAAGAGAAAGAGTAAGAGGCGGGACATGTGTTTTAACTTCTGCTGGAGGTCCCTCCTCTTGAGTCTGGCTTGACCAATGAGAAAGGTGCAATTTACAGGCAGGAAATGTTCCTTTGTTTGGAAACTGACTCATTTGCATGATTGGGGTTAGTTTAAGCCCCTTTATGCTCTGATTAATATAGCAAGCATACAATGCATGCTGTCAGAATCAAATTTATATATATATATATATATATATATATATATATATATATATATATATATATATATATAGTGCAGGATGCATACAACAGTATACAGTACAACAAACTTTACAAGACAGTAATGATCCTATACAGTGTCCTGGGGATATACATGTGAATTTATAGACAGTTTGTATATAATTTAATGAAGAAAAGTCTGTTGTTCTGGGCTTTGAGTCCATTTTGAAACCATTTGTTTCTGGGGGAACGATTGCTCTGGCATGCAGCTAACAAACCCCTGCTTAGAATGTCACTGGGAGTCCACTATTTGCTTGTCCAGTGTCAGTAAAGACAGTGTAAAGGCTTGATAATGATCAGTGGGGGAGCAGACATAACAGAGTCTGCTTGGGCCTACTTGGACCTTTGCTTGTTACAGTCTTGAGACATCTGTTGGCTTATTCATTAAATAATGAATCATTGTGTGTCTGATTGGTCCAGATGCTACACTCTATAATCTGAAATGTATCTATTTGTTTGTACCACCGCTACCGGGTGTATATAAAGCAACTTAATCCATCCAATAAACATTATCTTATATCTTAAAAGTTAAGATATTCCCATTCTACCACATCAAATGCCTTTTCTGTGTCGAGTGAGATGGCAGTGACCGGAGTCTGATTATTCGCCACTGACCACATGATATTGATAAAACACCAGAAGAGCTATAAACCCCACCTGATCTATATTTATAAGATAATTCATAGATTTACTTAATCGGTTAGCCCAAATTCTTGATTTTTTTTTAAATATCTAGAAGGATCAGGAAAATTGGACGGTAACTCTTTCACTCGCTTGGATCTTTGTTCTTTTTAAGAATCAGATGGATCCGGTCTTGTGTCATGATTGGCAGAAGCTTTCCATTCTTTAATGCTTCCTTAAAAACATCTCAGATTCAAGTTTATCTCAGAATCAAGATAATTTTTTGCTCAGTCATCAGTTTAGAAAGTTATAATGGTTCCACAATGTTTTTAATATCTTCATCAGTATATGAGATGTGGAACTACAGAGATCAAAATAGAATTCTTTAAAAGCATCATTAATATCAATGGCTAAATATTGGAGGTAAATATTTCACCACCAACAGATTTCACTGAGGGAATGGGAGATAAAGACACTTTCTGCTTTATATATCTAGCCAAAAGATTCCCTCCTTTGTCCCCCAACTCAAAGTATGACTGTCTTGCCCTGAATAGCAAAAACTCCACCTTCCATGGCAAAATAGTAATATATCTGTATTTCAATCGGGTAAATTCTCTGAGTCCATCAGATGAAATTCAGCGCTTCAGCTCTGCCTCAGCATATACTCCACGAGATCTTATGCTTTGGATTTTTTGATTACTGATGCATACTCCTTGATCCGACCCCTAAGAAGTGCCTTAAGTGCCTCCCAAGTCACGCCCACAGAGGATACTGAGGACCAATTGGTCTCCATATAAACATTGATTTCAGCCTTTAACATTTGTTGGGATTCAGGATTTTGCAAAAAGGATACATTAAAGTGCCAACTATATGATTTCTATTTCTCCATATGTGACAACACCTCTAAACTCACCAGGGTGTGATCTGAAACTAAGATGTTTCCAATTGAGCAATTAACAACAGATGAAATGAGGGACTTAGTTAAAATCAAAAATCTATTCTAGAATAAATCTTATGAACTGATTAAAATAATTTATAACCCCTACCAGATGGGTTCAAAAGTCTCCAAATATCTGAAAGACAATGATTGTTGCACATCCTCTGAAGCATCACTTTTGCTCTAGTCCATCAAAAGATTTAAGTCTCCTCCCAATATTATATCATGAGGCGTGCTTCAAGATCTATAAAAAAGCCCTGATCATCAACATTAGGTGTGTAAATATTAGCCAACCTTTGCCCCTGAATTTCTGCTAAAACAATAATGACTCTTCCCAATTTATCTTTAATCTGTTTGAGACATTTGAATTGTAGATGTTTATTTCAGTGTAATGAATCTCCTGCTCTTACTTGAGCCAGCACTAAAGAAAACATGTCTGCCCTATAGCTTCCAAAATGTTTCAGAAAAGCTATATCATATTTCTTACATTTAAGAAAATAAATAACATTCCTTCTTTTTATGTGGTGCCATATTTTAAAATAATACAGTTGATATATGCATTTACTTTTGGCCCACTGCCCTCAATCAAATTTGATATTTGGAACTTCATAGGAAAAATTTGGGCACCTCTGATATTTAATATATATAGCAACATGATCACACGATAAGTGTGATAGTAACTAAGGTTTTGTCACTCATATGTGCTGACTTCCGGATAAGCACAATCATGAGGCGAGATGTTCATTCCTCGAAAATCGCCTTCTTTGTGCCTTTGACATTACATGCTTTTGGGTCTCCGGCTAACAAGATACTACATTTGTAAGAAGTAAGAGAATGAAAAAGGTTTTGGTCTAAGTTCTGTTAGGGTTAGTTCCCTATCTGTCACTCACTCAAAGTTGTGTTGATGAGTTCACACTAGGGGTAACTCCTGCAGAGCCCAGACATCTATGATCTTGAGAAAAGGCCAATGGAAATTGGCGTGTGGAATTTGCATGCCACTCCCCCGGACATACGGCTATAAAAGGAGTGACGCTGCAAACACACATCAGATATCTTCTTCGAAGCCGAGCAAGCAAGTCACAGAGATGAATTCCTCTGCCGCCTCCATTCATCTCTCCACGCTGTAGGATCTACTGTGCTTTCAAGTTCAAGGAGTGAATAACTTAGTTTATATATATATATATATATATATATATATATATATATATATATATATATACCTGTCTTTATATACATATATATAAAACACACAAAAAAGAGTTGTATTTTCACAAACGAAAAGCGTCTTTTTTTAAGATGCCTTTTCGTTTGTGTTTATTATCTGGTTGTGGTCAATGTCTCTCCCCGTCTGAGGGCCACGATCGCTGCCTTTCGTGTCTGGGTGCCACCCACGCAGAGTCAGCGTTCGTGGATGGTTCATGTCCACACTCGTAAGAGCGCAAGCCACCCCAGCGGCTCCCCAAATTGTTCATTCTACCTAAGGTTATGAGGCGGGGTTGGTAAGCACTGTGGGCGATATGGGGACCTCAGTGGGAGCCTCTCCGCCGGGTATTCCCCCACGGACCTCCCACTCCCCGTCATGCTCTTATGCTCAAACCGAGCGCTGGGGCGAGGTTGCCGGTTCGTTCCACGGCGGACCCGCGATCTCGCCTGACAACGATGAGCTATCGATTGCGGCATCGGAGAGTGGGTTTGTCATGTCTGACGCTGAGGACTCGGCTGAACTCCCACCCTTGGGTTCGGCGGTTCAGTCACAGGCCGATGCAGAGCCATGCTTGCCCGGGCAGCCGCGAGTGTCGGGCTGGAGTGGAATCCTCTGCACGCCCCCCGAACCCTATCACAGGAATCGTGAGAGGCTGACAAAGTGTGTTTCCTTGACGCCCCATCTACCAGGTTGGCCTGCTTGGCGACACCGTTGGAGACTTCACCCAGCAGTTCTCAACGGTGAGGAAGCAGACAGAGGCCATACAGCACATCCTGCCCAAGTGGAGCCACAGACCCCGCACTCCGTCTGCTCGTCGCCCAGGGCGTCCTCCTGCAGTGCCAACACCGACACCAGCCCCGCCACAGCCCAACGGGCTGCAGTACCCACATTTAAAAAAAGAGCAGTTTCCTCAGCCCCTGGGCTCTATTTCCAGTCTCCCCAGCCGTCGTTATCACAACCGCCAGCCACCGGTTCTCTTTGGCAGGTACGGCGCCCTGGAACCGGACTTCGCGCTTCCACGCGCCCAGCCATGGCACAAGCCCACCCCGAGCCAACGGTTTCCACATGACACATGAGGACAAAATTTTCTTCCCCCATCTCAGACTGTTCTCAGACTGGTCACAAGGAGCCAGGTAAGTGCTTCTATGTCTCTAGACTCAGCACCCCGGGCTCTGCCCCGTCACGAGGCCCCGCCCACTGGTAGGTCCGATGCTGTAGTCCCCTTGGTCCCTCTCACACGGAGCTTGGGGGTGTGGCTCGCGCTCCCCAACCCGTCGCACTGGTTGATCAGGACCGTCAGATTTGGCTATGCGATTCAGTTTGCCAGGCACCCGCCCAGGTTCAACGGTGTCCGCTCCACCGCAGTGCGAGGTGCAAATGCTGTTGCCTTGCGTGAGGAGATCGCCTCCCTTCTACGGAAGGGCGTGATAGAGCCTGTCCCTCCAGCCGAGGTGAAGAAGGGGTAGACCTGAAGGATGCGTACTTCCATGTCTCAATTCTTCCTCGACACAGACCCTTTCTCCTAAGGTTTCTCCTAAGGTAGGTTTGCCTACCACGAGGCTGCACTGCACGATGTGCTTCCGCTCCTAACCAGTAAGATCGTGTGTCGTATTCCACCTAACACCCCCGTCCGTCTCCACGTCCTCATCTGGGGACACCCCCCATCTTGGACCATATATTTGGCCCCCAACCAAACTATTTTGTTCCCTTTTTGTGGAGAACAATAGAGAGAAAGCCACGGCTGGGCTAGCCAGTCCTTATACTTCTGAGCAGTTAGCCGTTCCCCTAGGTTCAGGGGACCACTTCATACCTGCCAGTGTGTTGGGGTAGTTATGCGACGGCTTGCAGCGCTAGCTACGAGGCACACAGAGGTCTGCCCGTCTCACACTAGTTTGAAAATATCCTACAACACAGTAAAAGATTTTGGTTAAATGTCTGTGGGATTGCACTTGTCATTTCTATACCTGTTTTAATTCAGCACTATTGGTAGAGAACTTTTTTATAATGTCTAAATCCATAACAGCGGGATTTTATTAATACCAGTCCCTGTGCTGTCTTTGTCTAATTAGAATGATGATCCCTGACTTCCACATACTGAGGGAACAGATACAAATGTGTGAACGTGTCAGCATAGCTATCTCTGTTGTTGTCGCACCATTATGTTTAATTTCAAACCTTCTTTTGGTAGTTTAAAACCTTGTGATTGAATGCAGGCATGTGTTTAATCGGATAAACACAATTATCACTACACAAGGAAGCAGTACAGCAAAGCAACAACAAACCACGAGTGAAGGCTTTAGGTGTGGACAGAAAAGGTAGAAAATACGAGGATCAGGGTTGTTTTCCTTTTCACCTGTGTCCTGAAAAAGTTTATGTTATACCCAAGCCATATGTCCTCTGCAGGAAATGGGTTTTATTAATTCTGTTAGGTCCTTGTCAGATGGGGGACCTATGGCCCATGTGCGCAAATGTGAGGCTGCATTGTCAATGAAATCAACAGAAAAAAATTTGTATAAAAAAAGAAAATACAAACACCCATAGTTTCTTTCAACATGAGAGCGTGCATCTCTCCCTTGTTTAGAGGAAGGATCCATTTTATTGCAACTCTTTGGTCCAGGTGTTGTTTTTTAATTGGCCGTTCTGAAAGCAATAAAGCATTTCATTTATATTGGCTTGTAAATTGCTCTCACGTCTCTTCCAAATGATGTAATTACCTGACCATTCATGCACAGGTCAGTGCTATCTGGGATATTTAAGACCAGGCCATCCAAAGACATTCTCCAAATATGTTTTTCATTTAGGAGTCAACACAGGAAAAACGTAAGCACCAGTTTGCTCTAGAAATGGCTACTTTCATTTGCTGTTCCCACTGCAGCCCAGCTTGAGCTTTCAAAGCTGAGGAGTTAGGGGAGTGTTCGAACTATTCATTAAATGACCAAAGGCTAATTATTCTTTTTTTATATAAATCCTGGAAAGAGTTCTCATATAAATTGCAGGAATACACTGTTGCACACACGCAGCTGTATAATTAAAATCGGTTGATTTTATTCTGAGACAGACCGCCCAGTTTGTTTACTACCTCTTACTATGGCAACAATTTATGTCTGTTCCAACTTTGTGAGCATCCAATCAGTGTGGTCAGAATTCTTGGATGGGGAAAAACAATCAGCCAAATAGGCTGTATTTAATTTATTCAGCACATAATTAAATGTATTTAGTCAAGTTTTTGATAGAGGCATTGCTGTCTCAGATGTAATAATCAGTTCTGCAGTTCTCAGCTCTGTTTTTACTAAAACAAATGACAAAACTGCTTCTTGATGTGTGAAGATGTTACGGAAATATAATGAAACAATGCAAGTTGTTCACTGGAAACAATGTTCCCATGGGAACCAGCCCAGGACTGTGCATGTATTTGTGTGTATGAGTATGCATGTGCATGTGCCATCATAGAACCCACATTTAGTTCAGTCTGTGACTCATTCCACATTCCTGGCCAGGGGAAAGAGCACTCCCTCAGACGAGAGCATTAGCACTGTGAGAGATTATCTTATTGCACCTTTGAAACCACCTCGAGGGAGGGAGGTGGATCTCGAGATTCCTGATATCTTTTCCTTAAGTGCTCACTCAGATATTCCCTATCACTAAAAGAGGCCACTCTTCCTGCTAGACAGGTGAAGGCATGATATCATCATATTGAGGCTTTTACAAAAATCGAGAGTTCATGGCAAATTTGCAGCAAATTATTTTCACATACAAATGAGCTTTGTGGGAAACTTGTGACAAATTGTCCATTGTTAGCAAAGGTTTTCTGCAGGTTCACTACTTCAGGTAAAGAGCTGCAAACTTCTGGCAAACATGTGCAGTGAATCACAAGCTCATTCGCATGTGAAAATAATGAGTGGCCCATTTGCGGCTAGTTTGATAGAAATTGTTTTTGAAATGTGGATCAATTGTCAGTCCTGTTGTGGAGTGCTAAATACAATTTTGTTCTCACACAGTTCAGTTACAAACAAGAGACAACATCATTCAAAAACCAAAGTGTCTCCCTTTTCAGCACTTACAACTAAACTTTGAGAGTTAGATCAATTTGCATTTATACTGCGTGTATGGAACCACAGTGGGCAACTTTTGTATAGACTTTTCTTCATGTGGGGGGTTTTGGTAACTCACAGAGATGGCGATATGAGATTTAAGTTATTTAAATATCCAGTTAGATCCTATTTATGTCATCTACCAGAGCTGTTCTCATCAATTTTGTGGCCTTAGTTTGACCCAAATGTTGCGATTTACATTCAGTTAAAATTATTTTAAACAGGGCTGCCAATACACTCAATACATCAAATACATTTTAATTGCATAATCAAATTAATTATATTGCTTGTTGTGAGGTTTGTTGAGGCACATTGACTTCCCCCTGCTGATGCGTCTCATAAATACACAAAGTTACAGGTAGGCTACTTAAAGCTACAATTTCAGAAGACACTGTTTGTTAATTAATATTTGACAGATTACCAGATTGGACTCGTTTATTAAATAACTTTGTGTCAGTTAAGAAAGGACTTTAAATGTTACGAAAATCACCATCTTTGGTGTGTACGTCACCGTTACTATGGTTACATGTGTTACTTATATCTATCATACGAATAAAAAAGGGGCTTGCTTTCAGTTATTCATTCATACAGATAGCATTTTAGCTGCTGTTGTATGAACAGGACAATTTGAGTCACATCTCTTAGTAAATAATGTTGTCAATCCTGCTGACTGTCAGACACAGACTGTGTGAATGTTTTTTTTTTATTTGCTGGTTAGACCATGAAACATAATCAACCCAAAGAACTGTAATAACATTGGCTATTCTTTCCATAGTCATGCGTCAAGCAGATGCAGGAAGCATTCTTGACAAGAGAAAAGCTTCAATTCTCTAAAGAGCACTTCACATCTCTTGGCTACTGTGAGTTATATTTTGCTCTTCACTTAGTAACATACTTCTGGGGACAGGCAGTACACACACAAAGATCAGATATCCAATGACACTGTTCTTTTTTTTACATGTTTTACTGTAACAACATATAATGACATCTGATCTGAACTGGAGCCTGTTCTTGACATCCACAGAATATTGATAGTTGAAAAGAAATTTCAAGCAATTTCTGCTGTGTTCAGACATTCTATAATCTTAGGCATGCAGCTTTTATTACTTCATATTCTTGAGAGATTACAGTACATGGGAGATTTGTACTTTTAAAAATATTTTTTTTACAACAGATTATTCAGAATTCTGATTGAATGAGACCCATCCGAAGTTGTTGTAAAATGACATAAACACACATTTGTGACAACACAGTATATATACATTTTGTATAGTTGCTCAGTGTTTAGCAACTGCAGACTGCCTACAGTTATACATTTAACTACAGTATATGACTTTGTGGAAGAATTATTCAGATTATTATTAGTCATAATTTGACTGTTAATTTAAAATTGGAGTCTTTTGTCATACTGCTGATGCCCCATTTTTATTAAAGCAATAAGCCACTCGAGTCCATGCGTTATAGTGGTTTTATGTACCTTAGTTAAAGGCATTTTAGGCACTCTAAATAAAGCCAAGATCACCCCTTACACATGGTCAAATCACTGTATGTAGAGACTCTTGTGACTTATTGCTTTATTGTCACAATGCAGGCCCTAATGAAACTGATGAAAGCAAAAAGGTCATTAAAATGTTGAAAAAAGAAAAAAAGAAAAAACTGGAATAAAGAGTACCATGTTACAGGACCTATGACATATATTCACTTATAGTATTGTTTCCATATTTCAAGGGATGATTTTCATTTTAACAAACCGGACAGGATGCTTCCTCCCTGCATGCCATGGCCCTCCTGCAAGTCCACCAGGCTAAGGCACTTAAAGATCTGCACTTGGGTAGTCCTGAACCCTACATCCTGCAGGAACTGCGCTCAGCGACTGACCTCGCCCTCAGGGCCACGAAAGTCACAGCGAGGTCACTCGGGCAGGCGATGGCCACTCTCGTGGTTCAGGAATGACATCTGTGGCTAAACCTGGTCGAGATGCGCAAAGTGGACAAGACACGCTTCCCCTGTCTCCCAGTTCGGTCTTTCCGGTGACACCGTCGAGGACGTCATCCAGCAGCTCTCCGCGGTGAAGAAGCAGACGGAGTTCATATCACACATAATGCCCCGCCGCAAACCTGCCGCCACGGGCCACGCTCCGTCTGCTCGCCGAGGGCATCCTCCTGCGGCTAAGAAACATGCAGCTCCGCCTCAACCCGGACCCAGCTCTCAGCCCCTGCATCGATTGCCCCGCAGGAAGCGCACAACCCCCGTCTCACGGACCCCTTCGAGGACCCGGAAGGCTCCCAAGTGGTCCTGAGATTCCCTTCCCAGAGACCAAGACGTTCGCTCCGGTGGAGGGCCAGGAGGAGAATCCTTTGTTGAATTTATTTAATTTGCCGTACCCACATTCTCAATAAAAGAGCTATTTCCTTTGTCTCTGGGTCACCTGGCCCGCAAATGCCATTCTCATGTCACTCTGCCGCCATACCTCAACAGTCCCGGCATGCTGGAAGCAGACCTCTCGCCTTAAGCCCCACGACTGTTCCCCGGCCGGCCGATTCTGACGAGTCCAGAGGACGCCTCCACGGGACCTCCTCCTCAGTCATTAACCCGCCCCCTGCCGGGTGTGCGGAGGGAGGTAAGTGCTTCGAGTCTTCTCTCAGCATCAGAGCCTCGGGATGCACCCTTGCCTCCCGACGCCACATTACCTGCTCCGCCCTGCTGCTCCACCCCGCCGGGTACGACAAAAATAACCGTCCCCTTAGTTCCCCTAGCTCGGAGTTTGGACGCATGGCTCTCACTTCCCAATCCGTCATGCTGGGTGGCCAGGACCATTCGACTCGGTTATGAAATTCAATTTGCCAGGCTTCGGGAAGCAGGCATCTGCATACTCAACTACCTCAACAACTGGCTCATCCTGGCCCACTCCCGAGAGTTACTATGCACCCACAGGGACTTGGTGCTCAGGCACCTCAGCCGTTTAGGGCTTCAGGTCAACTGGGAAAAGAGCAAGCTCGCCCCAGTTCAGAGCATCTCTTTTCTCGGCATGGAGTTAGACTGTCTCAATGTCAGCTTGCCTCACCAACGAGCGCACGTAGTCAGTGTTGAAATGCCTTCAGGCTGGGCACAGCGGACCCGATAAAACTTTCCCAGAGGCTCCTGGGGCATATGGGGTCCTCCGCGGTGGTCGTGCCGCTGGGGTTGATGCATATGAGACAGCTTCAGCACTGGCTCCAGACTCGAGTCCCGAGACGAGCATGGTGCCGCGGCATGCACTGTGTGATCATCACCACCGCCTGCCGCCAAACATTCAAACCCTGGACAGACCTCTGCTTTCTGCAGACAGGAGTCCCCTTGCAGCAGGTGTCCCGATGCGTCCTGGCCACTACCAACGCCTCCAAATTTGGTTGGGGCGCCATGTGCAATGGGCACAGAGCCGTGGGCTGTTGGAAAAGGGGCACCGCTGTGCAGGCACATCAACTGCCTAGAGTTGTTGGCTGTATTTTTTGCCCTGCGGAGGTTTCTCCCGCTAGTTCAGGGCAAACATGTCTTGATCCGATCAGACAGCCCATTATGGTAGCATACATAAATCTGTGTCAGCAGTACACGTACACGGCTCAGTGCACGCCGTGATTTAATTTGGACCCCTAGTGTCGCTTCTTCGACACAACGTCGAAGTGAGCGACAGACGGGGAACGTCTAGGTTACAAATGTAACCTCCATTCCCTGATGGAGGGAACGAGATGTTGTGTCCTGCCGGCCACGTCGCTGAACCGAGCCACTGTTGCGGCCGAACCATTATCGGCTCCTCAGAAAAATCCTGAATGAAACTGAATGCATTTCCTCTCCTTTATACCCGTATGTCCGGGGGTGGGACATGCAAATTCTGTCTGCCAATTTCTCATTGGCCTTTTCTCATAGATCAGAGATGCAAAAGGCACTCAAGAGAGACCCCTAGTGTCGCTTCTTCGACACAACGTCTCTTTCCCTCCATCAGGGAACGGAGGTTACATCTGTAACCTAGACGTTTTTACTTTTAACTTCATTATTGTTGTTGTTATATGAATGTTTCATTAAAACTAAATTGGAAACCTTTACCTTGCCTTCATCGTTTATTTTTTGTACTTTTCAAATACCTTATATGTATAGATTTTACTGTTTTAGCCTTGTTCCAGACCTAGACTTTCAAGTCTTTTACAAAAAGTCAGTGTACTTTTTTACCAAGTAAACACAAGAGTCAGTGAAGAGCATGCTTGAGATTAAATATGAGACCAGTGATGTTTGAAGAAAACGTAAAAAAAAAATCTAAGTAAAAATCTAAGTATTTTTATTGGCAGTCATTTCAAATCAAGCATTAATTTAGCACAATTATTCTTAAAAAAAAAGGAAATTATTTATTTGTGTTTATTTAAGTTACATAAAATGTTAGCTGGCCATTAGAGGAAGTGGTGATTTTATTCTCGAAAACATTACTTAATTTCAATCACTATAATTTCCACCACATGATTAAACAAAATAAAGAATTTAAAATGTGATGGAAATTAATCTGTGATGGGAATTTTCATGACAAATTCCACTATATACTCTATTGGACATTTTTAGTATACAAACATAATAATAATAATACAAAATTATAATAATAAAAAAAGTTAGTGTGTTTTTTAAAATGTTACAAACAAGAAGTCCACCGTGCTAAAAGTACCAATGGAAACACCAGTTATGTTGAAGAAAAAAAAGTCAGGACCCACTAGGGGGCCTCAGCAAACTTCCAATTGGGCCTCAAGATCTCTTAAAATTATTTAAAATATGATAGATTATTATAATTTATATATAATTATTATAATTCAAATTACTGAAAATGCTAAAAATATGTAATAACTCAACCGATTGCATTTTATGAAGAATATACAGTTCTATATCTGGAACAAGGAAATATCTTGTAATATAAATATCTTATAGACAACATGGGGGGCCTTCGAATACTTTCTCTGACAATGGGGGGCCTTTGAGTCAAAAAGGTTGAGAACCCCTGTTCTAGACTGACGCATATTGTCACCCCAAGGGAATAGTGGGTGCTTGCTGAATCCTGCCACACTCCCTGGCTTAAGGGCTGATTCAGTCGCCCTGAGCTCTGACATCCTGTGGCATGCCTGAACCCTCACCCCATAACTCCTGCTTTGTTCTGAGGGAAGCGACCCCATGACCTGCTCCTTCTCCTCACCTCCTCTCTCAGCCTCATTTTCAGAATTTGCCTGCACTTCGAATTCCTGCACTAGGCTGAAACATGAGCCTGACCCAGTGAGCTCATTGACAGGCGTGGACTTACAAAATAACTCTGACAAAAAAATACAAGAAAGAGACTGTGCGAGAGATGGAATATAGATACACAAGACAGGTTAAAAAGTGGTAGGGTCAGTTTCAGAGGAAGTTACACAGTCAAAACTTCAGGAAAGACATCGGTACGCTTGTGAGTCGGAGTCTACGCCTCATTCCCAGGACTGACAGCTCAAGTGTACCCGGGAGTTTCTTCTTTAGAGTTGAGGAGTTTCGTTACCCCCTGCTGGAATCGGTATCTAAAACATACGTATCTCCAGAAAGCTCTTTTTGCCCTTTTGACCTGCTGTAACCAAGAGACTTCGGGGAAAGTAAGTGGCTTTGTTTAATGGACAACTGATAACATGTATCGAAAGAGAGGGAGAAAGAAAGAGAAAGAAAGAAATTATTCACTGGTGCATTTAAGTGTCTCCAATTACAGAATGTGTCATGCAGATGAAAAGTTTGCATGCAAACAGTGATGGTAGGACTGTGTAATTCAAAGCAATCTGAGGCTTCGAGTGCAGACAGGCTTTTTAAAATTTAATTCATTGCGGTATAATTGGATATACTTTTATGAATTATTAAGCCATCTTCATGTCTCTTTTTTTCCAGAACATTGACTGTTGTATACTGTATACCTTTCTTCCAGTTAACACTTGTTTGCACATAGCATAAGTGTGAAGTCTTGTAAACCTGCTCAAGTATGTATCTTTAATGTGATCTCTTTAGGATTCGTCTATGTACATAAAGTGTGGTTCCAACATGTACATTTTATTTATTTGTATAGACACTGAAACTTACAATACCAACAGCATCTAAATGCAAACTTGCCATATGAGCAACTTTAGAGATACACAAATTTTTCTGTTGAGGTTCCTAGAATGTTAATGGAATTAATCAGTTGATATCATTTAATTTATTATGAATTATATTAATGATAAATAAGTTTAACAGCATTGCAGTTAGCGTATTTATCTAATTTGACCTTATCAGTGTTTCATTCTGTTCTGTGTGTTATCTAAAGACTGGTTGTGACTATTGGGACAGCACACACTAGTAAATGAGTGAAACACACATTAATGTTACACTGTAACCGAGTGAGCTTCACTTGTTGAGCTTTGATGATAATTAAATTCAGCCAAGAGTGCAAATGCCAGTATTTGTATTAGTCCCTTCTAGATTTCATTAAGAACTTTGTTTGCCATTAAAAAAAGGTTTCTCCATCATTTTCTGATAAAGGAGAATCTCTTTTAAAGATTGCGTCTTAGTATTGAACTCAGTCGCCTGCAGTGGTTCTTTCGCAAAGGTTCTGACACTTTCAGTTCTGACCCGTCTTCAGAAGATTGTATGTCTCTATAGTTGTACATGAGGACTTGTTCACATGTTAGATGCTGCCAAATGTACAAATAGTATGTTTCAGTGTCTATATACTGTACAAAAATGTATGTGTGAACAAATGCCTATGAATAGAAATTAGTTCACCATGGTCTCTTTGATGTATGTGTGTTCATGTATGGAATACTTATGTGATAAAGTTTTAAAAGGCTGAGATTAAATACACTTCAGTAATGAGTTGTGTAGAGGAAGAGTGGGATTGAAGAAAGCTAGAATTTTCTTTTATAATTTTTATAATTTAGAAATTAATTTAGCAAAATTGGAAAACTGCTGTTTTAGTGCAACCAAAATAACTTAATTGCATTCAATTAAGTACATGCAGTGTCTCAACGGAGATCTGGTTTAAATGCTTTAAGGCAGAGCACCCCTTTGGCTCATCAGGAAAAATGTAAGTTATTCAGTCAGGGGGAGTCACAGGTTACAAGGTGAACAAGTTAAAACACAGCAATCTATGATGTTGCCATTTTCTCATATCTAGTGTTGCTGAATTTGAATGTTGATTTAGAGTTTAGAGTGCATGTTATTTAAAGAAAAAAAATAGAAGTCGAACATAAGTTTGTATTGTCTTACACACGCCATTACTTTATTGCATGTTCCTTTATTCAATATTTTGACTGCTTTGTTTGTGCTTACAGCTACCAATAAGAGTATAGTAATCTTAGCATCAGTTTTATCATGCTTATATCCATTCCATATTACAGACTGTCCCCTAAAATCAGTGCAGAAAATTAACTAATTAAATTATTTAATTAATTAATTTAGCAGATTCCACAAGTTTATTGGCAGCACTTTTCATTAGTGTCCATGTAATAAAGCGGTTATTTCATAACTAATAATTAATTTACAAATGCATTATAAATAATTGATATGCAGTAAAAACAATATGACACCAGTTATAACAACATGAATAAAAAGCATGACTCTAATGTAATACTTGCCAAATAGTAGGGCACTTCACATGTTTAAATGCTTTATAACACTTATTCAGAATTAATAACAGTGTAAATGTACTATAATGTAAAGTGGACACATATAAATAATATATTAAGAAGTTGTCAACATTTTGATTGTATTTAAATGAAGTCCAGTTTGGTGTATTGGTCATCAGGCTTTATTATATGTTATATGCTGTTAATGAGCATGGAGACTGTAAAAGTTTTTTTTTTTTAGAACAGTTCTTTTGAAATCAACATGACAATGAAAATGACAACACAAGTGAGTCAAGACATAAAAGTAATTAATATAAACACAAAGTGGACTGTAGCAAAATTACATATTCCTCCTAATCTCAATACAGTAGTCTGTTTTTGTTGCATTGTGACAGAGAATTGATTCACATTTAAAAATTATGAAAGTTGATTTATGAAGCGTTCATAACATGCATGTTAAAATGCTCATTGTTGAAAGTCACTCTTTTTATGTTATTACAACCACTTGTATTTGAAAAATGACTAGTCATTAATGAACCCCTTTATAAACATTTAACAAAATTAATATTAATGTGAAGTGTTCTCAGTATACTGTAAGTTTAGTTAAGAATAAATGCATTGCTTCATCAGAAAACATAGTCTTTTTGTCTGAGCTGTGTGCTTGAAGAAAATATTTTATATTGATTATTTACTTTGGACAAATTAGAAATTCCACAAATTCAGACTCTCTTTAATAGCATAATCAGTGATTTGACTAGGCTTGTTATACGCATTTGACTTGTTATCATTTTAATACATCTCAACTACTGTGCTTTCCATGATAGTCTGCCTTTCAGCAGTGACAGCAGCCTGTGAGTCACCTCAACAGCGTGATCAAATCAGTGTAGGGAGAGCAGAACACAGTTCATGAATCAGATGTTTTGTGAAGCAGGACCTTGGCCTGAAGGCAAGGCTCAAATTTGTGGAGTGCAGAGGGCGATGTCACATCACAAAATGCCAGCACAAACACAAGACTGTTCTAAAGCCCCACCACAAATGGTCTTAGACTTCTTTAGAATCCCTTAAGAATAAAAATTCTAAATAATCTAAATTCTTTAGAATAAGATGTTGAGATGACTGCCGATCCCTCCCGCAAGAAAAGAAAAAAACAAACACGGACGAGAGAGGGCTAATGTAATTAATTTAAAGCGTAGGGTAGAGCTTTCATTTAATTAAGTCAGCTATGCTTGTTCCTCAACCACCATCAATCATTACAACTGACAGGTCATGTGCCGCTTGGTTTGTTATTCCTCTTAATGCTGAACTATCACAAAAATGAGCTGGGCTTTACAATACACAGTAGTTTGGCTGTATTACTCATGTAATACTGAGGACAGCTGCTGTCTTATTTATTTATTTATTTAATTTTTCCCTAGAGAAGTGAGATTGTGTTAATTCTGAGAAGTACATTTGCATACAGGAGGGAGATTACTAATTAAAATGATCAGATAGTAAAAAACACACATTTTTTCTCACATTTAAGAGAAAAAATAGGATTTAAAAAAAAAAAAAATCACCAAAAAAAAATAATTTTTAAATTTTAAGAGTTTATGCTTTGGAAGCCCTTCAATGAGAAGTTGTGGCTTCAGATATCTTTAAGAGAAAAATAATTATGATGATATTAAAGGTACTTCATATTATTTTTTAATAATAATAATAAATAATAATTTATTATCAGTATTGAAGCTGTTTATTCTTGATTCAAGTCTTTCGAGGGTAACACATCTATCTGAATAAAACATAGTGGAGAAAAAATACAAATAAAAAATAATAATATATGCTTGTATTCTGGAAGGCAGCAATAGAAATTAAGGAAAATTGATGTCACATCAGTTTCAGCGCATCTCAAATATGATATATCTGCTGATTCTTGCCGTCAGAGATGAGCTCTCAGTATTTTTTCACCTGCTTCTGAAATTTGTGAGGCCTTGGTAGATGATAGAATGATTTCTGAGTTTTGTTTTTATTTATTTATTTATTGATTGATTTTTATGTGAGGTCTGGGCTTTGCATTTTATCAACAGGCTTTATGGAATGTATTCTGTACAGCTCTGAAAAGGCAAAATGCATTAAGTACACATTATGTCAAAATCGACATTGTGACAGACAGGTCTGGATCATCTAGTCTTAGATTCATAATAAAAAGTCAGTAACATGAAGGGAGCAATCTTTATGTTGTAGAGAATGAATTGTGCTGCTAATAGCCATTGAATTGTCTGCTTTGTTTTAGCACCCAATTCATTAAAGGAATTATGCAAATAAGACAACAGTGCAAACGCACCAAACAAAATTAATGCTGAGAGCAATTTGCTGCAATCTTGTGGGTAGGATCTGAGTGCTTGGTTGTGGAGGATGCAACAGACTACCACTGTCTGGCATACTTTACTGGGACTGACCAGCATTGCTTCACCACTGTGATCAAGGCACCTTAATGTTTTTTTTTATGCTGGAACACTATGCACACCTGGATAAATGTATGGTTATACGCTCTCCTGCTTTATTTGATTGCCATTTCATGAATTATTACTGCCACGATCAGAAAAAACATAACAAAATAAATCTTTTTTTTTTTTTAAATAAAATTGTGTTTATGGCCTGCTTTCCGTAGGCATCAATACCCAGTAGCGGCTTTATTCACCACGCAAACCATGCAAATGCGTGGGGCCCTGGATGTCAGGGGGGGCCCTGCCTCAGTAGGAAAGCTCTGCAAATAAATGCTTGAGGGGTGACATGATCTTCTAGGTACATGCGCAAATACGCTGTTGTCATAGAGCGGTTCACGATAGAAGTTGCCGGGGTCGGGACAGGTGAGTTTTTTAAGTAAGATTCGGGTTTGTAATTTATGAAAAAAAATATATATAGGCCATCTGAACTTCTTTTGTGCATGCGCTCTCACTTACAGATACGAGCGAGTGGATGATTTAGGGGCCGTTCACACTGAACATGTTTTTGCCTGTGTCTGCTCTGTTTTTCCATTGTTTTCCTTTGTAAACGCGCTGGATTAACGTCCATACATGCTGCAACGCGTCTCACTGTTTCTTCAGTGTCTCACGGAGGACTGGTACATTTTTAGACACTGTGTCAAGTTAATAAGGCTTAAAAAATGCATGCAGAGACACCTGCGTTCTGTTTCAGTGTGTCTAGATTGGGGTTTTTTTAGAGTAGGTGTCACAAAGATTTAATGTTCTGAATAAGTTCATGTTGCAAAGAGGGGGCTGTTACAATGTTTAACATTATTCCAGACTGTTCTGCAACAAGCACATTTCAGCGCTTGATAAACGGCAATGTTTTTTTTCCTTTCTGCTCTAGTGTGCTGGGGGGCCGCCGTGCTTTGTGTGTTTATTGTCACAATATGAACATTGCCTACGATGCTTACATAAAATACAGCCTCAGCATCAGAATATAAATTCCAAGTGAAAGTAAATAAGACACGAATATTTTACTATTGTATACAACAAATCCTCAAAGTAATAAAAATACTGAATCATATTAAAATGACAAACTGTACAACAATAAATAATTATTGGGTTATAATATAAATAAATAAATAACAACAAAAAATTCAAAATTCACAAAAAAATACTAATAATTTTGTATAAATTTCTGTAGGTAAATATTGTTTTTTTTTATCACTGTTCGGATGCTTGGGGCTTCAAATATCATAAACCCAAAAATCATAATACCACAATGTTACATATAACTTCATTATGAATAAAGTGTAGTGATGGGTATAATCTGATTACAAAGTAATTAGTCACTGCAAATCAATTACTTGTTTAGTAAAAAAAAAGTAGTGTAACAGTTAAAATTATTGAAATAAAATTAGTTACTTTCAATAAATTCATTTACTTTTTAGGTACATAACTTGGGTTTCACCGATTTTTTTATATATATATATATATATATATATATATATATATATATATATATATATATATATATATATATGCAGGGTTGGGAGGGTTACTTTGAAATGGATTCCACTACAGATTACAGAATACATGCTGTAAAATGTCATTTGTAACTTATTCCGTTAGATTTCTCAGTCAGTAACATATTTTAAATACATTGGATTACTTCTTCAGCACTGGTAGATTTATTCACTTGTTTTGAATATTAAAATTCAGACAGTACAAAAAATACAAAATACACATGTTAAAAATACATTCACTGAAAAACCTAAATATCTTATGCAGTGTTGTTTCTAAAACAAGATCAATCAAATTGGTCTTATAGTAAAGATTTTTTGATATTTCTACAGGAAAAAATACAAAAATTATTATCAAGAATATGATGTTTGCCCTAATATCAAAGGTCTTACTAGAAAAAAGAAATTATGATCTAACGTGAATTATCTTGATTAAAATTGTGTCTGGTAACATATGCATGTAAAATGGCTAGAAATAGCATTTTAGGTTAGCATAAAGCTGACAATTTACACAAGGTTTATTTCTATTTCTTGTGCTCCAAACTTACTTCAAACTTACTTCTCTGTCTGCTCGTATGAATGTAACACATCATAAGAAAGTATATTTTGGATCACATCATTTATATGTATAAATGTTTTCCATCTGAAAGGACTAAATATTAAAAGAAACAAATAACAATAAAATGCAAAGTAATCTCTTCAGTTATCAAAATACTTTTTGAATGTAACTATTCTAATTACCAATAATTTAAATTGTAACTGTAGTGGAATACAGTTACTTATATTTCGTATTTTAAAAAAGTAATTCCGTTACATGTATTCCATTACTCCCCAACCCTGTATATATATATATATATATATATATATATATATATACACTACCGTTCAAAAGTTTGGGGTCACCCAAACAATTTTGTGTTTTCCTGAAAAGTCACACTTATTCACCACCATACGTTGTGAAATGAATAGAAAATAGAGTCAAGACATTGACAAGGTTAGAAATAATGATTTGTATTTGAAATAAGATTTTTTTTACATCAAACTTTGCTTTCGTCCAAGAATCCTCCATTTGCAGCAATTACAGCATTGCAGACCTTTGGCATTCTAGCTGTTAATTTGTTGAGGTAATCTGGAGAAATTGCACCCCACGCTTCCAGAAGCAGCTCCCACAAGTTGGATTGGTTGGATGGGCACTTCTTGCGTACCATACGGTCAAGCTGCTCCCACAACAGCTCAATGGGGTTCAGATCTGGTGACTGCGCTGGCCACTCCATTACCGATAGAATACCAGCTGCCTGCTTCTGCTCTAAATAGTTCTTGCACAATTTGGAGGTGTGTTTAGGGTCATTGTCCTGTTGTAGGATGAAATTGGCTCCAATCAAGCGCTGTCCACTGGGTATGGCATGGCGTTACAAAATGGAGTGATAGCCTTCCTTATTCAGAATCCCTTTTACCCTGTACAAATCTCCCACCTTACCAGCACCAAAGCAACCCCAGACCATTATATTACCTCCACCATGCTTAACAGATGGCGTCAGGCATTCTTCCAGCATCTTTTCATTTGTTCTGCGTCTCACAAACGTTCTTCTTTGTGATCCAAACACCTCAAACTTGGATTCATCTGTCCACAACACTTTTTTCCAGTCTTCCTCTGTCCAATGTCTGTGTTCTTTTGCCCATCTTAATCTTTTTCTTTTATTGGCCAGTCTCAGATATGGCTTTTTCTTTGCCACTCTGCCCTGAAGCCCAGAATCCCGCAGCCGCCTCTTCACTGTACATGTTGACACTGGTGTTTTGCGGGTACTATTTAATGAAGATGCCAGTTGGGGACCTGTGAGGCGTCTGTTTCTCAAACTAGAGACTCTAATGTACTTATCTTCTTGCTCAGTTGTGCAACGCGGCCTCCCACTTCTTTTTCTACTCTGGTTAGAGCCTGTTTGTGCTGTCCTCTGAAGGGAGTAGTACACACCGTTGTAGGAAATCTTCAATTTCTTAGCAATGTCTCGCATGGAATAGCCTTCATTTCTAAGGACAAGAATAGACTGTCGAGTTTCAGATGAAAGTTCTCTTTTTCTGGCCATTTTGAGCGTTTAATTGACCCCACAAATGTGATGCTCCAGAAACTCAATCTGCTCAAAGGAAGGTCAGTTTTGTAGCTTCTGTAACGACCTAAACTGTTTTCAGATGTGTGAACATGATTGCACAAGGGTTTTCTAATCATCAATTAGCCTTCTGAGCCAATGAGCAAACACATTGTACCATTAGAACACTGGAGTGATAGTTGCTGGAAATGGGCCTCTATACACCTATGTACATATTGCACCAAAAACCAGACATTTGCAGCTAGAATAGTCATTTACCACATTAGCAATGTATAGAGTGTATTTCTTCAAAGTTAAGACTAGTTTAAAGTTGTCTTCATTGAAAAGTACAGTGCTTTTCCTTCAAAAATAAGGACATTTCAATGTGACCCCAAACTTTTGAACGGTAGTGTATATATATATATATATATATATATATATATATATTAATACATTTAAAACGTGTTTTATAAAAATGTTGTGTTTATGTGACAGCTGAGGGGACAACAACAAAGAATGAGGAATATTTTGAATTCACTGAGCAGAAGAAAAAACTTTCAGTGAAAAGTGCTTTAAATAGTAAAGTAATTAGAAAGTGATTAATTTCCCATGAAGTAATCAGTAATACAATTTCAGATAAGTGATTTGTAATTTGTTGTGGATAACAATTTTTAACCCATCTCTGACATCCTATCTTTTGAAAATCTTTTGAACTGTGGTTTAAAGCAACAAAATAAACTGCAGTCACAATCCTGCCAATGTTTTCAGGCCTAAAGTGATTGTAAATGTAAAAGTGACGGTATTCTCTGAAACGTTCAGATTCTAAGCTTTCAAACAATACCTCACATGCCTAACCTATATAAAGCAGTGGCGTACGGTGCATTAACCAAGTACCCCTTCAATCAACCTGAACATTTACGATCCCACACATCGCAGGATTAAAGTTGTTAATAAACCTGTTCGTTTGAAGAAAATAATGTCATGTGGATTCTTTCCAGTAAAATCATCCATCGATTTTGAGACTGTTTTCTCTCTGTCTGTAGCACTGTTCATTGTCAGCCTCAAATGTGGCTGAAGGAAAAAAACTTTCCTGTTTTACAGTCATTCAGTGCATAACCCCTTCTCCCGAGATCTGTGAAGGGGGCAAACTGCTAAAGGATCTAAACATCTGCTTGGTCAGATTTTCTGTCATTCTACTAATACAATTTAATTGAATCACAAAATCCTTCAAAAAATCCTCTGAAGGGGGCACATTGTGACGGAACTATTCAGAGAGATTTGATTGGCTGTCACAGACTGCTTACACTCCATTAGAAGAAACAGTGCAAAGATATTTGAGGTTGTCTATATAAAATGTAAGTAGGTTTTGAAGTTGTATAGTGCTATATTTTTACGCATTTATTTTTTAAATGCATATACTTGTTAAATAAATGCAGGGAAGTGCATTTCATAATTTGAGTGATGTTACGGTCTCGATTCATGTCAGTCCTTCTCTAACGGGTTTGAAGGGGCTGACTGCACGGCACTGATATACAGGAACTTTAACGTTGTTTTGCAATATAGCGACCCCCTGTAGTGTTTAAGGGTGAGCCTAATTTACAAAGAAAAGGTGGTAAAAATAATTACTTAGTTTAAATATACAGTTTCAGCATAATTAGCAACTCGATAAACTGGATTGTGTGTGGTTAGTGAACATGATGCAGGTTTTTGTGCAATCTTTAATTTCAACCTAATGCACAAGGCCTTGAACAATACATTTTATTTTCTTTGTCTTATTTCACACTCCTTTATTTTTTCTCTAATATATTTTGCAGTTATTCTCTCTATGTCTTTTAATGCCATAGAGACAATATATTAGAAAAAATAAAACTTGCATGCATATTATGACAATCTGGATAAAGTCCAACTGAGGATGTGTCTGGCTTCATCCACCTCTGTGGCCCTCACCTGCACATTCTGGGTTTAATTTTAACAGACCGTATTACAATACCATGCTCAGCTGATGACCTGGAATTGGTAGGGTCCATAGGCAAGCTGATCCTCTCATCCCTTTCTGTGCCTTATTGAGCAGTGGGTACACTGGCACACTGCCCTGAATGGAGAATGTGGATGTGGGCCACTGCTGTTCTTGGCAACCGCTGATCATGCTAACCAGCGGGAGTGCTGGTGAAAGCAGGCAAATTTCTTCAGACACAATACACTCCACTGGGTCAGCTTGTGCACTGTAGGTTTTGATGAGCCTTTAGAAAAACAACATATTTACCATCTTAAACCTT
Source organism: Moxostoma hubbsi (assembly GCA_032164185.1). Classification (NCBI taxonomy): domain Eukaryota; kingdom Metazoa; phylum Chordata; class Actinopteri; order Cypriniformes; family Catostomidae; genus Moxostoma; species Moxostoma hubbsi. The sequence continues at coordinate 29,951,311 of JAVLUX010000022.1, forward strand.
TTCTCTGCTAAAGCAGCTCACTAATTACACTTTTTTTTTTTTTTTTTTTTTTTTTTTGAGGTGTTAAGACACCACACATTTCTTTTGGAACAGAGAAGGCAGCTGTCGGAACAACAATCAAAGGATTCGGTGTGTCATCGGAGGGCTATTCATATATTTTTGTTATTATTCTTGTCCAAGACAAATAAGCAAAGACAAGAGAAGAGCTTGCATATTGAGATGGATATTGTTTTGATTTAGGCTGAGACAACCGCATACCCGATATGTTGTTCTTTCATGGGCATATAGAGGATAATTTTTTTGTGGATTTTTGTTTTAACTTTGACACTGAAACCCTTGTGAAACATGAGTCAAGATGACAGCAGCTTAAGGCCAGAGTCTGTCTTCCTACACACTGTTTCTAATACACTTTATTTGTCTACCACCTAATAAAACACATGCGCTCAGCTCTCAGCGACCACATTTTGAACAGAGTCAGCTGTTCACATGCAACTGACTAGGCTGAGGTACAGTTTGAGTTCTTCAAGTTGACTGACGCTACCAGAGCCCATGGCACAGTGCCAGTGAAGATGTAGGAGAAGAAAACCACATGGAGATCGGATTACTTGAAAAGGACTGTCGTGTCAACGTCATGCTCCTGGTCTTGGGTTGAAGTTGTATTAGATTTAGTCTAGGTTTCCACTAGTGGTGCAGACGGCCCTTTTTCTGAATTTATCCAGTTATGTCTGGGTTAAGCTCAGCATGACAAGGGCTGTGGGACTCTAATGCACATCACTGATGCCACCTGCAGTGTGAACAGAACCAAGTGACTGGCCTGATGTCAAGATTAACTACCGGGCAGTGGGACACTAATTGAAAACAAATTCAAGTTTAAGCTCAGGCAGTTAATGCAGCTTTGGAGAAATGTTCACACTGTGTAGATTGTGAAATGTGCTGATTTGATTATTTGCTTTTTAACTCACATGTGTTAGAAGATAATTTCTAGTGTTAAATTTGATAAATCAGTGATTCTCATGACTTTTTTTTAGGACTAGTACCACCATTGATCCAAACAGAATATCTAAGTACCCAGTCACAAGTTTTTATTATTGAGAAAATTGAAATCTCTTGGAGCACAAGCTGGAGGACTGCTGTGAGCAGAGGTGGGTAGTAACACGCTACATTTACTTGAGTACATTTTTGGGAAAAAATACTTTTAGAGTAGGTTTAAAAGTGGGTACTTTTACTCTCACTCAAGTAAATTTCTAATAAAAAAAAAATACTTGATAAAATGGGTGGCATACCTGATGTTACATAATTGGGTTTAATTTTAATTAATGCTTAATTTATTGAGAGATTACTGAATGGGATGTTTATGACAGCGGATGTTCACACAGCTGCGCATGCTGTCACAGACTGTCACTCATGCCAAATCCATCACTGCTGTAGCATCATGCTCTTCTAACTAAGTGAAACACTCCACACAGTGAAAAAAAAAAAAATTCATCATGCAGCACCATTTTACAACAAGACAAGCAGTTATTTATTTATTAAGATTAAATTGTAATTCATGCTCTAATGATAACGCAGCCTTTTCTGTTTTTCTGGTGATGGTAATTTTCAGAGTGATTCTGTAAATACGTGCTCTTGTGACATCAGTTTTTAAGTGTACATTTTAAAATCTGCAGCAATAAATCAGCGCGCTTTGTCCTGTGTCCCGCATGTCATGAGCAGTATTTACGCATTTACCCTGTGCCCTCATGTTGGTACTGGAAACTATAGCAACTACTTCAGGCTGATTAACTTTATAAATCTAAGTAAACATCCATTTTAAGTGTAAATGCCTTTTGCTCTGTCGAACATGTAATTGACTACTGGAGTGCGAACAGACAGCATTTCTGCACATGGTGCCCTACACAGGCTGCATACTCTGCATTTAGGGAGTGGTGGTACTGCTGTAGGCCTTCAGAACTAACAATCTAAATTTTCCGGACACTGAGACCTGTAGCTACACTGATATAAGAACTAAAAGCTATGAAATAGTACAAGTAGGCATTAATAAAACATGATCTTGCATTGGTTTACATTTCAGCATTATATATAACGTTCCTGTGGGACATTTTTGACGTTTTCACTGCAAAAATCACTAGAAAGGATTCAAAACCACTCTTCTTATTGAAAGATTTATCCGGATCTGACAAGAGCCTTTAAAGGGATAGTTCATCCAAAAATGAAAATTCTCTCATCATTTACTCAGATGTATATGACTTTCTTTCATCTGCCGAACACAAATTAAGATTTTTATAAGAATTTCTCAGCTCTTTTTATCCATATAATTCAAGTGAATGGGTGCCAACATTTAAAGCTCAAAATCACATACATTAGCATAAAAGTAATCCATAAGACTCCAGTGGTTAAATGACTATCTTCAGAAGCGATGTGATAGGTGTGGATGACAAACAGGTCACTTTCACATTCTTATTCTTTTGATTTTGGTGATTCACATTCTTCTCTGCATTGTGCCTGCTGGGCTGGGAAAGAAGCACAAAATGGTTTAAATATTTATCTGTTTCTCACCCATACCTATCATATCACTTCTGAAGATATGGATTTAACTACTGGTGTTGTATGGTTTACTTTTATAATTCCTTTATGTGCTATTTGGAGCATCACAATTTTGGCACCATTCACTTGCATTGTACTGACCTACAGAGCTAAAATATTCTTCTAATGGATATCATACATATCTGAGATGGCATGTGGGTGAGTAAATGATGAGATAATTTTTATTTTTTGGTGAACTATTCTTTTAAAGTGATTGCTCAGCTATAAAGTAATAATCCATCATCATTTCCCTACCCTCACATTGTTCCAAATGTTGTTGTAACATAAAATATGTTAGACAGAATGTTAGGGACTGATGTCTCGGTCATCATTCACATTCAATATATATAACACATTCACTGAAAGTAAATGGTGACCAAGGCTAACATTCTGTATAATATATCCTTATTGCATAGAAAGAAAGACATATGGGTGTGGAACAAAATTATGATGAATGATGACAGAATTTCCATTAATAAAAATAATAAAAATAATGATTATGTAATACATGTTAAATGTGTATTACTGTATGTAATGGAATGTAGGGAGTTAACGTCCATTATGTCATTTGTGAAAGTAATGATTTACTCACTTCTTGAGTACCTTTTTAATTGGATACTTTCTTACTCTTACTCAAGTCATTATTTATGTTAGCACTTTTACTTTTACTTGAGTACAGTTTTTGGCAACTCTACCCACCTCTGGCTGTGAGTTGCAAAAAGTAATATTTTAATGAATATCCTAATATATTCTTGAAGTTAAGATAAATCATTGGCTTGCAAGACCCTCATACTTCCCCTGACTAATCAGTAAAAAATAAGCACACACTTCAATTGTAACACTTAGATGGAATTACAATAGAACTTAATTTGCTAAAACACAAGTTTTCAGTCAAATTCAAACACATACTATTTTGGGGATCTTAAAACTTCTAAAACTGGCCTGATCTCATGAAAATTACGTGACTGTGGCGACATTTTTTCAACACGATATTATGTGGTTCCTTAAGCGTATTACAGCAGTTCCGAGTTGAAATGTTCAATGTGTGGCGGTAAAAGCAAGATAAAGTTGCCTTTAAGCAATATGTTTAAGGTTAATAAAATAAAATACAATTAAAAAGGTTTTCAATCAACAAAACCTACCCCCCTAACCTTAAATCTAAACATAAAGATAATTTCATAAAAGCAAATATGAGATGAAAAACAGATGAGGTTTTGAAGGTTAATGCTTTTGAGTAAAATATCAACAAAACAAATCTACCTCCCTACCTTATATGTAAACCTAACTGATAGTGCCATGAAAAGACAATATGACAAGAAACACGCAATTGCTGAAGCAACCACGACAAGATGTGGTGCTTCTATGATGCGTGCTCCTCAGGACTCGTTCCCTGACCCAATGAATTGCAAGTGCAACACTTTGTTGGTTGAGCTACCCCACAATTTGATCAGACTCAAACAAGCTTGTAAATGTAGTGAGTTATGTAATGCAAAAGTTACAAAAATATTACCTCACAAGCAGTGGCAGACTGGGAAGAGAAAACAGCCCTGGATTTTTAATAAAAATTGGTTGATTGGCTGGGGGATCGTAGGTGCATATCGCGGCCCCCATCATCATATTGCAGTGCTGTTTTGCAGCCCCTTTTCGTAGCCGGCCCACCTGGAAAAGTCCCGGTTCTCCCTATGGCTACTCTCATTCACCAAAAGTAAGAATATGGGTAATATGTATTAAAGTTTTACAGTATATGTAGACCGTAAAAAAAAATGTGAATAAAATAGATATTAGAAATAAAAAATACCTCCAATTGAATATAAAATGTACATATTATATTTTTTGTATTGTAAATTCCAGAGTCGTGTCACATACCACCTGGGGGTGGACTGCATCACTGTCACCACAGTTTAAGAGCCTTTGGACCAAGCTCTTAAGCATATTTAGATGTTGATATGCCAAGATCAGTATCCCTCATGGTGTGCTCTGTCATTTTTCCTTTATTTGTTTGCTTGAGAGTGAGGCCTGCTGGGAAGAAGCGTCGTGGCAGCATTTGTTCAGCTGGATCGTGGTAGGATTGCATAGCTTGGCTGTGATCCTCCTTGTGATGGTGGGTGCTCCTTTCAGGCTGCAGGCTTCAATTTCAGATCCTCAGCACATTGCCATGCAATTGTTTCCTACTGCAATCTATTGTGGCAAATTGAGAGATTCCATGAGCAGAGAGTCAGTTTATGTTGGCTCTATGTAACAGTGGTCGGTTTCATTCGCCGTGGCAAACAGTCCGATCTTGTATTCCATGTCATAGTGTCAGTCCCAAAAAAGCTGTTACCACTTTTTTTTTTTTTTAATCCAAACAATATTAGGATGACAATGGCACAGAGCCAGTCCAGTCCCTCTGGGGTATATAGACTTACCAATACTATACTGTAACAACCAGCTTCAAAGAGTAGCACTGGTGCATGTGACCCAGGACAGATTGTCCTGTAGACCCTCGAATCAGAGAGTTACATTTTCAGAAAATGTGTTCCTGCTATTCCTTCATTTCAGACCCTGTTCTATTGAAGCTTAATCTGATTTAGGGTGTATTCTAAATTATAAACATTCAATGGGTAAACACGTTTAGCTGATTCTTGAAATTATAATTTTTTTTTAAATAAATATAAATTGCACATATATGAATTTAACTAATGAATTGTTAATTAATAAATTAATAATTTATGTATTATTTAAACTAATTTCAACCAAAAAAAAAAATAAAAAATGTTTTGGACAAATATAAATTTCACATGTATGAATTACAAAATAGGTATTATTTATTTATTTATTGATTCATTTTAATAGATGACTTGGGACGGATATTGAAGGAAAAGCAGCCAACGAGTACAGGTGAACTAATTTAATACTGTTTAAAAGGCATCATGTGTGACTTGATTACATTACATTTGTTTAAAGAATGTCCAGGTTGAGCTGTAAGGGAGGCAAGGGTGGTTACTGTGAAGTATAAAAACATATTTGAAAGTTTTATAAAATAATAATAATATATTTATGTTTGTTTATTTATTATTAAAAAAAAAAAAATGTAATCAGTTATTTGTACACAAATATAAATGTCACATGTACGATTTGTTTATACAATGTGTCTGTATTATTATTTATTTATTTTAATGGATACCTTGGACTGGATATTGAAGGAAAAGCAGCAAACAATACACAGGAACTCATTTAATACTGTTTAAAGTTTTGTTACAATTTAAAAATGTAAGATATTTAAAACAAGATTTTTTTATTTGCTTTGTCCAGTCATTTCATAGTTTTAATGGCATTGCTATTATTCTAAAATATGTAAAATAGCAGTATGTGTATTTATAGTAGTGTGACCATTAACTGGTAGTTTAGTCTGGTACTCTTTCATTCTCCCATTGAGCAGTGGTTTTCCATTGGGTTTGAATGGCTTGAAAAGCCAGAGCCATAGTCACATGATTTTTGCTGTTTTTGCCCTGGACCTCTAGACCAACTGCCGATAACACAGACACAATGACACAGCCATAATTTATGACTGTGAGGGCCAAGCGTTCTCCTTTTACACACACATAATGCTAACTAAGAGAAATACAGAGAGCTCTGCTGCAGCAGAACAAAGCTGTAATCACGAATCGCTCTCAGGAAGAACCGTTCCTTTTTTTATAAATAGTAATAAGATCACATGCTGCATTTTCAAGTCTCCCTAACTACTTGAGAGTGAAATATTCTGAAGTACACTTTCTGACGCTTATTCATTTTCCATATGTTGCAATGTGAAAAAGTCTTTGATGTTGTTCAAACTTCAAGGGGAAATTTGGAAACAGAAAAAGAGAAAGTTGAAAAGAACCAAGCCCACACAAGTCTGTAAACAAACCGAGCAATCTGCCATGTGTGGATTTGACAAGTAGACTAATACCGCTGGACATGCATCCTTAAAAATTGACTACATGCATTAATTCTAGATCCTCTGAAGTACAAGATATGAATGAGTGTTATTGCTTGTATGTAGAGAGTCTGTGTGGAAATTATTTCTTGTAACATAGCAACTGCAGTAGACAAAGACTGAGTTCAGCTTCAAATTAAGTTGTAAATTTGCATTTTGGACCCAGAAAAGCAAGGTGCTTGATACCACAACAGTGCACATTTGTATCCCATTATAAATATGAATACATATGTACATAAATTGCTAAGAAAAAGATGACTTTAAGCTGAAGTGTCTTTTCAGTGATACAAACAACATTTAATTTTTTTTCTCTGTACACTCAGTATTTTTTCCTTCTGGAAAAGTATTATTATGTGGTGTATTCTCTGTAAAAAGTAATAACCACTTTTTTAAGGTAGCAAGTGTTACCTTAAAGGGATAATTCAGTCATTGTTTACTCACCCCATATGACTCTCTTTGTTTTTCTTAGCACAAAAGGAGAAACTGTGAAAAAATCTGTGCTCAGTAATGTCATACAATGGTGCTTTATGGTGAACACTGACATGCACAGGGCTACAGGGGCACAAGCTGCTGCCCCTTTCTTTCACGAATATAAAGGTGCCCTTCACAAATATAATGGTGCCATTTTAAGCGGAGATGCCTTTAAGAGCATGGAGATTTAAGCGAGGTGTCTTTATTACATCCTATGAGCTTGATTTTGGCAGGGAATGTTACGCCTACCGAATGTTTCACTGAGGTCTGTCACATATACTCACCAGCTCAGAATGGAGAAGAGGTGACAGACATTCCCGCCTCCTCTATCTCTCTGTTTGATTGAGTACCTTTTTAATTGTTTCGAACAAATAAGACTGGGCATAGACAATGCAAATATGTTGTGTTCTATTGTTACTATCGCTGTGGTGGACCTGTTTTTAGACAAAAAAAAAAATAAATAATTTTTTTTAACTGTTTCTCTCATGCAATCTCATGCACAGGAGATCAATGGTCGGTCAACAGTTTCACTAAATTTTACATTCGATTTTGATTTGTTTCTCACCAAATCTTATTGTATGCTTTTGTAACAACCATACGTCTCATGGAATAATTCATTTGACTTCTAACTTTGAGTCCTTTTGAATCTTGAAGAGGTAGTCACCATCAACTGTCATTGTATGACATCACTGAGCACACATTTTTTCACAATTTCTCCTTTTGTGTTAAGAAAAAGAAAGTAAGTAATATGGGGTTATTACAACACAGGGGTGAGTAATCAATGACTGAATTTTCATTTTTGTGTGAATTAACCCTTTAAGGATCTATGTCAATTGTCAGCAACCTATGGATAGCAAAAAGTTAAAATGTGACGAGACTGCAGTCTACCCAACAGACTCTTGCAATGCGTGCAAGCTATTCGCGAATCACGATCCGACAGCACTTCACTTCCGGTTAATCGCGTGAGTAAACACGCTCACTTTGACTTGGTCAGACTGCCTGGATGACAGCCTACATTCTGTGTTTCATTTGTTTCTTTTAGCTTTCAGATCAATGCGTGATGTAATATGGAAAACCCAACTGTTCTGATCCAGTGTTGTGTTTTGTTTTGTTTACCTTTCTAATATGTGTGCTTTTCCCATGTGTGACTTCTTAGGACCAAATCACTGATTTGGGGGTTGTGTATTACTTCGGACGGGTCACATATCTCCACACTCCCAGACCTACCGGCAGATCAACAAAAGCCACAGCGATATATGTTATGTTATTTTCTTACGTTAACCTGTTTATGTTATTAGTTTAATGCCGCAATCTGTAGGGGTAACCTGTCTTTTCTTTTAAGAACTATTTAGAATTTGTTTATTGTTAGTGTAGTTATGTTAATTGGTATGTATTTTTCTTTTCATTCGTTAGAAAAAGCAAACGGATAAATATATAATCTAAGTGGGTTTGATTGTTGTTTCGTTCCTTTGGTTACTCTGAAGCCAAAAAATAACTATTGCTGCTCTTAACTTTTAAAGAATTATTTTTGATAATATATAATAGAAGAATTTATTTTTCATTGTCGCATGTTCTTGGTCTGGCAGTTGGCTTAAATCTCTTTATTTTTATTACCCCCTCAACCCCTAAACAAGTGACGTAATACTGACTATTAACCCTTGAGATTTCCAACCCAGCATACAGGACCACCTTCCTTAAACTATGGTCACAATCAAAATAACCTTAAATGATTAAAAGAGAAAACATAAACCCACATTATGGAGTTCAAAAATCGGAGTCTATTAAAAATATAATTAAACCTGGAAACGTTTTAAGATTTTGGTGGTGCGATTCATCGAAAAGTGCTAAAGAGTTGATCGGCTTATGATGCGCGAATGGCTTGCATGCACAGTGTGAGTCTCGTCAGATTTTAATAGTGTTTAGTCTCACATTGAGCTGGTGAAAACACACTGCATGATCATGAGGAAGGATTTCATCAAGATGTATACTGGAATGCAGGTGCGAAAAACTTCTTATAAATAAAATAGCCTACTCCTCTCTCACTTTTGCTTGCGTTCTAGTGATTACCCCTATGTGTGATATAGTAAAATGCATGACATGATATAGGAAATATTTAAGACTCCACACAATTTTGTGATCAGTATTCAAATAATCAAATTTGTGACATTAACTATGTTAACTCTTTTTGTACAAAGGGACAGGTTTTCTTTCATTAAAACACTTTCACATGAAAATTCACATGCAGGGTCATGATTATACCATAATCATCGGATTTGCAAAAAAAAAAAATTCACTCAAACTCTTATGCTGATAATATCAAAGTATCAAAAAATAAAAGTAATAATTTAAATCAGATTAAATCAGAAAATTGCAAAATAGAAAAAAATGTTACACTGGATTTAATCAAACCATTTGATTTAGATGCTACCTCATAAAGCATATTTTGTTGTTTATTCTCATGCTAGAAGCTTATTATACATACTCCAAGCACTGTGTGAGTTTGAACAAAGTTGTGTATCTATACACAGAGAAGTCCACTGCAAATAAGAAATGGTGTGGAGGGTTTAAAGCTTAAAAAATGACAAAACGTCTACCTTTAAATCTACAGTAGAAACAGTAAAATGCCTCAATAAAAAATTACCCGAGGCTGAGGTACACCTACACACACACATACACCCCCCAACACTCACCCCCGACACACACAGGGGGCATGTGTATTGAGCTTCTTGGTTGAGATATAACCAAAAGCTAAAGGAAATACTGTAAAAAAAAAAAAAAAAACTAATAAAAATAAATAATTAATTTATTGGCTTGTGAAGGAGGATTTGAAATATTAAAGGCAAATTTTTGTTGCAATGTGACGGGCCAAAAATGAGCTGCTCTGAGGGAATACCTCAGCACTAATGTTAGTAGGGAATTCCAGTAGAAGTACCAATGTTTTGTTCACATAGTGAAGTAGCCTTTTATGTCCTGTGCTGCTGTCTCTGAATTATATAATACAAGGAAAAGAAAAGAAAAAAAAACTATAATGAAAGAACACTGTTTCTATCTTTTTGAAAACTAAAAACAGAAAGATACAAGAAACCAGGAAAGAGGACTGTTATTGCCTCAAGTTCATTCTTTTATTAAACACAAGAGCAGCTTTTCCGGCTATGCTTTTTCACAGTAAATGTTATGTGTACAGTTCTGGCAAAATGTGAATACTCATAACAATCATATGTCAGTTTACCCTTAAACAGGGATACAACCATTGAAGAAAACTGTACCCTAACAAGTAATATGTTAATCTTTCACCAAAGTGCACAACACGTTTCCCCCACAAGGACAAAATTTGTGAAATCTTGCTGTGCCATTCCAGAACCATGAAGTATATAATTTGATTTATGATAAGCCATCACAATTCATTTTAAAGAGAAATATGCCATATAACCCCTGAAATTGTGGGCATCATTGCTGCCAATCTGCCCTTCTATGTATAAACGAGATCTCATTAATTTTATGTTTATCCCTTGGGTGAGCTAACGAGGTAATACACACAGCGAAGTATGATCCGAACAACTTCTATTTAGTGCAAACCTTGGCAAGAAATAAGCATCCCCATCAAATCTGTACAGTACATAATTATAGTGTCCAAGCATTTTTTTGTGTTGCACACATATGAAAATGACTGTGTGAAATCGATATGCTGCTTCTGAAACTTCATGTACCCTGAAATCGACACTATTCTGACGAATGACTGACAAGCGCCATCCTCATCAGACATTTTAGCATCAATTCAAAAATGGTTACCTTTTGCTGTGGCGATACTACGAGACACATGTTTTTGTCTAATGCAGTAGAATAGACCGAAATTGTTGGGTGGGTGGCCCAAGAGAAATGATCCATTGCACGAGATCTGTAAACTTGTTTATTTTATTTATGTATTTATTTATTGTGTTTTAAAACTTTTAGCTCATTGTTTTTATTGGTGTAGGGATAGGATTCGGGTTGGGCTAGGTTATTCTTAATTAAGTCAACAACATTAGCAGCTTTCAATTTGTTTGTTTTTTTTAGCAGGTTTTCTAATTTAACCTCGTGCAACACTGCATACTCATGCATGGACTGAGTGTTTTGTCTTTGCTATGCATAATTCCATTTTATTTAAACCAACTGATCACAGTTCAGGATACTATGGGCTGTCATTAAAGAGTTAAACTTTTGACACACCAGGCCATGTGACAAAACAACATGGTGCCGATCTCAGCGAAGTTGTCTTTGGGAGAAACACCAACAAAACTACATCTGGTAAGAAACCTCATTAAGTTTTTACATTGAAACCTCTAACATTGAGTCACTAGTTTCAGCCGATATACCATTTTGAACATTTAATTGATTTATCGTGAAAAGGAACGCTGAGCGCTGTTAAATACAATGACCACGGATGTGGATTATAGGGCTATATTTGCTTAGAAATCCCATATTTACTGTGCATCATCACATTGAGGTTCAATGGGTTCATCCAAAAATATAGACTGTATATAGAGTTAGGATGAAAATAAGGTTCATTTGAAACTGTCCTGAGACTAGTGCAGACATACTGGAGGTTTAATTCAAGTCACTAAGTGCATTCACTCAAAACTTCCAGTCAAAAGTTCAGTTTCAGGCTGCAAATGATTTTTGGACCACTCAAGATAGTTGGCAGACATGATATAATGGAAATCAGTATATAAACTAAATTTTATTTTACCATGTATGGAAGTGATTGGATGATGCTGGCCATTCTTTTTACTCAGATTAATTATGCTAATTTCTTATTGGTAAATTGCTTCAGCACTGGCTATCACTTGTTAGTTTGACTGTGCAAAGACAGAACATTGATATTTTCAGAATTCAGATTCTTATGTCAACTCTATTTGGTTTTGATTAAAAGGTCAGAAGTATAACAATTCATAAAACGCATAGCGTTCAATTCACAAATATGACATTTGTTATAAAAATTTAATTTGAGTTTGTTTTTTTTGTTTTGGTTTTTTAACTACTGTTGTTTTGAATGCTTTGGTGCTGACATTATCCTGCCCTACAACCTTCTAAAATTAGAGGTTTGTGGTTTTGAAGCCATTAAGCATTGGCTGTTGGTGGAATAGAAAATGATTGGGTTGGCCTGAATGCTCAATGGGTGAACCAGGCCCACCCAGACCCACCCATGGTCAAGCCAGTAGTCCCATGGGAAGAAGTTATCACATTCACAAAAAGATAATGAGAGTGATTCAGAGGCTGCATTTGCACTCTAAAATTACATTTGTACTTCACTGACATTAAGGATTACGGTTTAGGTTTGGGTCAAGGCATATCTTTAAAAATATGCACACTTTCGACTGTATTACATAATCTACAACTGAAAATACAACTCTCTTTTGTCTCCACCCTGTGGAAATATCACCTCAACAACACTTACAACTTCAGCCACTGGGGGCAGTGGTTGGAATTTCAGTAAAAACAACCGGATTTCAGTAGCAGAACTTTTGAACTACTTTCGCCAAATTCACAGTGCCATTAGTCTTGTATTTAATGGATAGGGTATTAAAGTGATAGTTCAACCAAAATGTATAATTCTATCGGGAAGACACGCAGGCTTGAGTTTTAAGGTTTAAGATGCCATTTATTTGATGAATGTAAAACAGAAAATTAATGTCTCTCTTTGGCTCTCTTTCTAATGTCAGGCGGTCCGAGGGAGTTGTACTCGGAATGTCATGTCCTGCCGGAGATAGGAGGCAGGAGCGAGGAGCCTACCCCGTGCGGGACGGGGCTCAACTGGTGGTGGTGGGGTGGTGGAAGGTTGCCATGTTAGCACACTGAAACAGCAATGTGATAGATTGTGAGCAGATTTATAAAGCAATTGCTTACATGCGATTGGCTGGGAATTACCCAGCTAATTGTATAATGATGTACAGCTGCTATTCTTCCCTCTAGAACTACGCTGCACTTACATTTCGGTGATCATTTGCCTACCAACAGGGTTGGGGAGTAACAAAATGCATGTAACGGGATTACGAATTTAAAATACAAAATATAAGTAACTGTATTCCACTACAGTTACAATTTAAATCATTGGTATTTAGAATGCAGTTACATTCAAAAAGTATTTTTATTACTGAAGAGATTACTTAGAATTTTATTATCATTTGTTTAATTTAATATTTAGTCCTTTCAGATGGAAAACATTTATACATATAAATGATGTGATCCAAAGTGCATTTGAACAGCAGAGAAACACTTTCTTATGATGTGTTACATTCATACTAGCAGACAGAGAAATAGAAATAAACCTTGTGTAAATTGTCAGCTTTATGCTACGATAAACTGCTATTACATGCACATGTTACCAGGTACAATCATATTTTTTTTAATCAAGAAAATTCAAGTTGGATCATAATTTAATTTTTTCTAGTAAGACATTTGATATTAGAGCAAACATCATATTCTTGATAATATTTTTTGTATTGTTTTCCTGTAGAAATGTCTAAAAATCCTTAAAAAAAAGACAAATTTGATTGATCTTGTTTTAGAAACAACACTACATAAGATATTTAGGTTTTTCAGAGAATGTATTTTTAACATGAGTTTTTATAGACTAAACAAGTGAAAAATCTACCAGTGCTGAAGAAGTAATTCAAAGTATTTAGAATATGTTACTGATCTTGAATAATCTAATGGAATATGTTGCAAATTACATTTTACAGCATGCATTCTGTAATCTGTAGTGGAATACATTTCAAAAGTAACCCTTCCATCCCTGCCAACATCTCGTTTCAAACCTGTATGACTGTCTTTCTTCCGTAGAACACAAAAGGAGACTTCCGTGTGACAGCCTCAGTCACGGTTGACTTTATTTATTAAACTTTTTTCAATGAAATTGAATGGTGACTGAACCTAACATTCTGCATCTCATTTTGTGCTCCATGGAAGAAAGACATTCATGGTAGTTCGGAATAACATGAAGGTGAGAATATGGTTCTACATTTTTGGTGAACTATCCCTTTAAGCCCCTTAAAACAAATCTGTATTTTACATAATTTTAGTATCCGACTATTTGTTTTTGTGGAGAACTGCTGAGTAATTAGTGTGTGTGCGTGCGTGCGTGCAGTGGATGGGGTGTTGTTATGGTGGGGAGGTGGGACTCTAGATAGTATTGTGCTATTAAAGCAATTATCTCCCGAGTGCTGAACAAAGCTTTGCGCAGATCATCAGTCTGCATCCAAGTCAAGGCAGGTCACCTCTGCTAAGGTCAGAGTGTGTTAGCCAGTGAGTAATGGTGTAATTGGCCTTTCTGCTGCATGAGTGGAACTGCTTAGCTATGCTGTGCAGGGAAAAAAAATGGCTGCATTGACAAGACCAAAAGGACATAATAGCTTGAAAGTGGAGGAGTGTGTATGTATATGAGGGGTTAGGGAAAGAGTTAACTGACACTGTCCGGTTTGCAATTAAATGATATCAAAAGACTTTTATTTTCACCTGGATTTAGCATAGAGATTAGCCTCTTAAGAGGAGTGAGGGATTGTTTTCTCTAGCTGAAAGCTGTGGCTAACAACCAGGAAAGACAAACCGAGCTAAAGAGAGTGAAGGCTTTCTCCCACCTCCCTCATGTTGCCCCAGCAATCGGGCCAGAGCTCGGCTTGACTGAAGGTTCAATTGTTACACGCTGGAAGAATAATAAGAATGACTTTCTGCCTGTTCCACTTAAAGCAGTGGTTCTCAAACCCACTAGGGGGCTTCAACACACTTCCAAGGGGGCATCAAGTTGACAAAAGATTTAAGCTTTAAGATGTATGCCTAAAAAATTATAAACAGACTCTTTCTGAAACTTCTAAAATAATAAAAAAATGTATCTATGATAAATTATTTTAATCAGACATGTCTAATTTTGGGTGAGGGGGCCTTAAAATATTGTCTTGGACAGTGGGGGGCCATGGAGTCAAAAAGGTTTTGACTGACTGAAAGCACCTTAATGAGAGCAGGGAAGAGCTGAGGTGGTGTCAGCAGTGCTGTTATGCCTGCAGGGCTGTAAGTGTGAGAGTTTGTGTATCTGTGTACAGAAGGCATAAAAGGGCTCCATTGATAAGAACAAGTTCTTCTTGTTAACCTATCAGTTCAGCTGGCCTGAAGCCAGTGCAGGCAGTCTCGAGGCACGTTCTCACACTGAGAGCAGTTACACATTTCTTCCCATTTCTTGGTGGCCTAACTTCATGAGTGTGTCCACACTCCATGCTAGAATTCAAGTGTGGTCAATTTTGGCACTTAAAGGTGCTGATTTGACCTTATGAGAACAGTCTGAGGACAAACTACTCTATTTTCTCAGGCATTTGTTAAAGAATTTCCATGATTCTGGGTTAAGTTTTCTTGTGAGAAATAAAACGACTGTGCTTGTCGAAACTTGATATTCTCAGGGGGGAAAAAGATACAGCTGAAGAATTAAAAGTTGAACTTGTTTCATTACCAGGTAAACATAAGGAATGGGATTATTTTCATTCTTTACATAGTGCTGATTTTTGTTGTCTATTTTTTTTTTTTTTTTGCCATGGTAACTTTTCTTATTTTACAAACCAGGTCTCATAGGCTACGTTCACTGTTTGGGATTGACAACCACATTTACTTACAGGCATGAGTCTTGAAATGTCCCATTCATACAACGTCTTACAGTTGAACACTGTCTGTATGAACAAACAAATGAAGTCAAGCCCGTATTCTAACAGCTGTAAACATAGTGACAGTGACTAAAGTCAATTTAAAAAACGGCAACATCCACGACACCAGCATGTCTTATCACAATTGATGGCGCATTATTAAACAAACAAGTCCAACTGAGGCGTGAGTTCATCCGTCAGATCACAATTAACTGGTTTTAAATGATTTTTAACACAATGCAGATTGCAGCATTTTTGTTGTGTGGCTCGCAATAATGAGCAACTCTGGTAGGTGACAGTGACTGGATCTTCAGATGACATGCAGTTCAAATCTCAAAATCCATGAGTTAACGAAACCCCTCATGAAACACACAAGGTAGGAGCGTGTACAGGTCACTGTGGCTCTCACATAATATGGCACGTGGGTGGGTGTCTTCTGTGTGCGCCAGTGTTTTTTTATGGTGTTGTGCGAGCTCACTCGCTTTATGGTTATAGTTATTGCCATGACACCAAGTGCTTCACTTGCACCCTGGATGCCACGGCGTGAAATTTTGTTTGTTATTTTACCCTTACCCTGGTTTTATGATTATTTGGATTTTTTTTATGCAACAGCACTGAGGCAAAAAAGGCTTATCATATCATAATTTAATGTGTAAGCGCACACATTTCTTAGGGATACATGAACTCTAAGCACAGTCATGCAGAAGGAAAACTGCTAAACACACAATAAATTAATAGAATGAATAAAGTAAGAAAGTCAACACTGCTTATCTGCATCCTGGGCACAAAATGTGCTTTAAAGTACCTGGAGTCTTCAGAACTTCATACTGTAACTGTAAGATTATTGTGGGTGCAAAATATATAGTTTATGGCATACAACAGTTTGTCTTCTGCAACAGTTTATTAAAGTGATCCATTGTCTGTCAGAAACTACACTATAAAGAATTGGCAACAGACCCAGCACATGCTGTAACATAACATAAAGTTGCATCTATCAGTTCATCCTTTTATAAGCACCAAAAATATTAAACTAACTAGTTGGTTGTTGAATGACTAATAGAACGTCCTGTCCGATTTGTAGGATGTGTATCTCATATGACCTCTGTTAGCATGTTTTCCATCCGTCATCTTCAATCAGTCATTCAAATGCTCCAACACAGATTTTAAGTCTATTTTATGTAACTTTTTCAGAGGATACAAGTCTGGTATCGAAGTACCCTCTCATGTTTGGAGTGTTTAAGCCCCAGTTTCACATTAATTGAAAGTTAACGTTCAGACCTGCGGGACCTGGCAAGCACCACGCAGCCACCGTCCATAACCAAAGTAACAGCTGCTCTAACCACAAATGCACAAGCAAAACTCTTATATATATATATGAGAGAAACATCTCAAGGATGATCAGTGGAAATAGGATGCACCTGAGCTCAATTTTGAGTGTCATGGCAAAGGCTGTGAATACTTACTGTATATATAGATTTTTTTTCATTTTGTATTTGTAATAAATTTGCAAAGATTTCAAACAAACTTCTTTCATGTTGTCATTATGGGGTATTGTTTGTAGAATTTTGAGGAAAATAATAAATGTAATAAATTTGGTATAAGGCTGTAACATATCAAAAAGTTGAAAAAGTGAAGCACTGTGAATACTTCCTAGATGTGTGTGTGTATATATATATATATATATATATATATATATATATATATATATTTCAAGCATTGTATAGCCTTCATTCCTCAAAAGAATAATTGACTGATGAGTTTCAAGAAAAAGCTGTTTGTTTTTTTGAAATTTTTTACCTAATATTGACCTTAAGACATGCCAGTCTATTGCATACATTAGCAACTCAGCAACACAAACAAAAACAAAGACAAGATTAAACTTTATTTAACAGACCAAATAGCTTTCAACCCTGTTTGATACAATGGGTGGTGATTTTCTAGTACCAAATTAGCTGTTGGATTGATGGTGTAAATTTTGTTGGTGCTCGCTGTTCTTAGGGCTGCCTTGTTGCCTGCTCTGAAGGCGGAGTCTCGGGTCTTCAGCAGCGTGCGCACCTCCGCAGTCATCCACGGCTTCTGGTTGGAGCGTGTGGTGATGGTCTTGGAGAAAGTGACATCATCAATGCACTTGCTTATGTAGCTGGTCACTTATTCTGTGTATTCCTCCAAGTTGGTAGAATTGACATATGTTGCAGCCTACCTGAACATGTGCCAGTCAGTACACTCAAAACAGTCCTGAAGAGCAGAGATGGCTCCTGCTGGCCAGGTTTTCACCTGCTTCTGAATCGGTTTTGTGCTTCTGACGAGCGGTCTGTGTGCTGGAATTAGCATAACAGAGATGTGGTCTGAGTAGCCGAGGTTGGGGCGGGGCTCCCTGGGCGCCTGGGATGTTTGTGTAAACAAGATCAAGCGCATTCGCCCCTCTCGTTGCAAAGTCCACATACTGATGGAATTTAGGGAGCACTGTCTTGAGATTCGCACAGTTGAAATCTCCGTGAGCGTTCTGCAGTTTGCTCATAGCCCCATACAGTTCACAGAGCACTTCCTTAGCGTTAGCGCTGGGGGGAATTAAACTCCGGTTATAATAACAGTGGTGGTTATAATTCCCGTGGTAAATAAAAAGGTCTGGATATAACAGTCACAAGCTCCACCAGCGATGAGCAGTAGCTAGAGACTAGCATATAGTTCTTGCACCATTCCGTGTTGATGTAAACACACAAGCCATCACCGCGAGTCTTACCGCAGAGAGCTGCGTTTCTGTCGGCAGGAAACGAGGCGAGCCCATCTAGCTGAATGGCGGCTTCCGGAACTCTGTCGCTGAGCCACGTCTCCGTGAAAACAAAGACGCAGCAGTCTCTAAACTCACGCTGCGTAGCCTGCTGGAGTCGGATGTAGTCCAATTAATTGTCCAGAAAGCAAACATTTGAGAGCAGGATAGATGGGAGAGCCGGCCGGCTAGGGTTTGTTTTTAGCCTAGCATGGACTTGCCATGCTTCTGCTTTCTCGCACACTGCTTACAACGTCCTCTCCCCCGGCCACCCGCATCAGGCGACGCAGAGGACTGGAGGCCTGGTCTCCGCAGCAAGCCGAGTACACGCAGCACCTCCGGTCATCATGCAGCTTGGTTGTTGCATGAATCCTATATTTGAGCAGTGTCTGGCGATGGTAGACACGAACACCAGTTGCTCCGATGTCCATGTGTCGCAAAAGTTAAAATAGCACCATTTTGGAACCGGAGTGGCCGCTACCGCGCTGCCATCTTCGCCTGATGTGTTATTCACATCAGTGTCATACACACCTCAACAACAGACAAAATCTAACAGAATAAATAAATACATTCGATTGAAGGTGTCTGAAGAACAAAGCCACCTGAGCTAATAGTGTGTGTGTGTTCGCTCCCAGATTCCTTTTTTACTGTGGTTGAAACTGGCAGTAATTTTGACAGCTCAGGTATTTTGAATCTCTCTTTAAACCAATAAATTAATCAGACGATCTCTTTCTGCAATGACCTCCCATAGGAGAACATTTTTGGTAGAGTTCAAAAAGCAGAATTTTGAATGTGTCACATCACACAATTCCCTTTATTTAAATCCAATGGTAAGCATATGTTTTAGTAGACTAACTCATGTTTTTAAGAAAAAAAATATGCTAAAGAGGATCAAATAACATTAAAGCTGATGAAAAGCCTGAATGTTTAAAGTATGCATTTAGCATTCAAAGAGCTCAGATACAGTTTTCTAGTAGTATTTCATCTTTCAACATTATAAAAATGTTTTAAGATAATTGGCATATTTTAAATATGGTTATGCATTTGTGTAAGAAATCTGAGATAAGAAATCCTTGTGATTACTGATTTCAGTTTAAGTTGCTCTAATGTAACTGTTTATAGCGTTTTCTTTAAATTAACCCTCATTACCATTGGCAAGTAAAAAAAAAAGCCACATTAAATGGTGTAATGTATTATAGTTTTCTTAAAAAATCTGGAGGAAATCTGACATGACAAATCCATACATTCACATCACAGAGGTTCAAGAAAGTTACATGATAATGGTGTCCCTTGGGCAAACCACAAGAGGGAAAAAATCAGGGCTTTTGCCAAAGGCGTAAGATCTTAAAGCAGATATCGAAACCCGACTTCATTGTGAAGTTTTGTAGCATGCCACATTGTGAGCCAATGCTTTTGCTAATTACATGAAGTTATAAAGAAATTAAATACATGTTATCCAATGGTACATTGTAAAAGCAATGACTTGCATGCCATTCTTGGGATTGGTGTTGCGTCGTTACCTACCCTCTGAAGCAATCATCTCAAAACAGATTAATACATGCATTATGTCAATAGGTAATACATTTTCTACTGAGAGAATACATAAATATCAGTCATAGGGTTTTGTTATTCCAGGAAATGTCTCAGAAAAGTCTGACTGCCAAAATGATATGTAGCATTCCACTGCATCAAGGCAGAGAACTGTTGAGCTGCATCATGTAATGATATGAAATTATTTTTAAATAAAAGAACAAAAGAAGAGGAAACTGCGTGGTTAAATCTGAGAAATCAGTTTCAATTAAGAGTATTTGTGCAACACTGCACATAATGGATATTTCATTGGCCTCATGTTTTGCTGCCTGGTAATTTCATGTAATTTGAACATGATTTAACCAGATAACATTCATATCACATTTCATTGCATCTTTATGGTGTTCATTATATATTTATATATTGTTGTATGTGTGTATTTGTATGTGTAAATGTGTGTGTACAAACTTTACAAAGTTTGTACACACCCACTCACACTTACAAATAAAAAATAAATAATATAATGTACATTTATAAATATTTTTTATTTTTTTCAAAGTTGAAAATACAAAAAGATTTCTATTAGATTTAGGGTTACAATATAGATTAGGGTTCCATATGGAAATAATTTAATAAATGCAACAGTCCGTGTTTATCTCAAAAAGACTTAGTCCTAAGTCAAGTGTCTAGGGAATGCATGGGGACATCCTCAAGTGGGGAATAGTGATTTGTAAAAAAAACTATAATAATAATAACTAGATAGGTACATTTCCTGAAGAAAATGTGAGTGGTGCTTGCAGTGGCAAAACTCGCCACTCGGTTGCTAGAGTGTTGTACATGATTGCATACGAGCCAACAAACATGTCTGTACGATGTTCTGGTGCTGAGATATGACTTATTCATTTTTTTGTAGGGTTACTAGGGTAATCTATATGGTTGCTATGGTGTGCAATTTAATAATAATTCCCCAATTTGTTCTTTTTAGTCTATATTAATTATAAGTAGCTCTACATACACTTTAGAAATCTATGGCAAGTCTTTTTAAACATGTAGACATGCGTGTTAAGGTGTAGGCTGGCTAATGGATTAATCCAGTTTTCCAGCAGAGCAACAGTATAATAATGTCTACCCCTGCAAACAGTCTGACACTATGTATCACTCAGGTGTTGGTACCTGGCTCTCTCCAGCTTCTTTGAATAATGAATACAGGGTTGCAATCTCTTCATCTCGAGTCACGGTGGTGTGAGGACTGTCCAGCTCTCTGGAACAGCGCAATTTATCAAAAGCGCCACCGTCTGAAAGTAGAGAAAAGAAATGAGTTAAATGGAGGACGCAAGGCATGAATTATACAAAGGGCTCAGACACACACTGAACTTGGCTCCATTTAATTTTTCCTTATTAATATCTTTTTCTTCCCCTTTGTTATTTTGATGCACAATGTACCTCTGTGCAGTCGAATGAGTAAACAGAGGAGAGAACAGAGGTCATTTTAGTTTGTCTCTGTAGCAACAAGTGTAGGACGATTAGTAATATGTGAGTTGCAGTGTCATGCCTCTGTTATTTTGGCTGGGGTGGTGGGCGACAGGGCCGGCAACTGGTGGGCAACTGGCGATGCTAAAAAAAAAGACAGCGAAAGAGGATAAGATGAAGAAAGAAAGTGTTTGTCAGAGGACTAGCATGCCTCTGAGGTGCTATACAGCAGAAGGGGCCAATCGATAGTGAAAATCAATAAACTTTACATCATCTCTCACTGTGGCCCCCTCGGTGCCGAGAGGATCATAACATAACTCACTTCTAAGTCACACTGAGTGCGTTTTTAACACCAGCATTAACATATCCCGGCATTCCTAGCAAGCCTCCCTGGGAGATATCTGAGACATCACATTAAAAGTTATCTCTCTTTGCGAGAAGCAAACTGTTTTGTGCAAAACCGCAGGGAGCAGATGGAGGTACAGATTGGGATGAAGGGGGTTTTTGCCTGAGCAAAGCCATATGGGGAAAAAAATATATATTTGCGGATCTTTCGAACATTTTGCAGATGAGTGAGGCGATAGCAGCGGATCATAAACAAACTATCCCAAGAGCCAGCGAGGAAGCATAGCAAAGCAGCCGTCTCCCAAAAAATAGAGCTGCGTAATCTCAACAAAATCGCATTTGTCTTGAGGCAAGGGAAGTATCTGGGCAATCTGTAATATGTAAATAACAAAACTGAAGTGATCCGTACTGTCAGACTGGATCAAGTTGTATAAACAGTCTCACATTCACACCCTTTCTGAGACATTTACAGTCATTTATTCTGAACAATGGCAACACAAACATGGTGCAATTACCATAAAAGTGAAATATAACTCCGCAGCTCTATTAGTTTCAGCACATAAATCGCTACATTTGGATGATGGGAGTGTCTGAAGCAATAAAGCCAAATCAGACATGATTTTCTGGTGTGAAATAGAATTTTTAAAGATGTAGTCTGATATTAACATAATTATTATCCTGCCAACAAGAACTTTAAAGTGGATTGTTATCAGACAAGGCAAATGGCAGTTAGTCATAAGAGTTAAACCTGTTTTTAAGAGCTTAAAATCAATTGCAAATTATTTAATCTTTACAGTCCACCATATGAAAGTGATTACCTTCTCCACACTCTGAGAAATAAACACAAGTCAGCAAAACCATTTTCCTTAAAGCAGCTCTCAAATGACACTTGAAAATTGCTATCTAATGAGCTGGATACTAGCTATAAGCATCCAGAGCCGATCAGCAAGGGAATGATTTTTAATTTTACTGAATAATTACAACCAGATGAACTTCAATCAAATTCTCAGTCAGAGGTGATTTTTGGTGTTGGTTTCTAAACATTCTCTTCGCCCGGGAAAGAGGTTTGTTTATAATTTCCTCTTTGGATTGATGGATTCAAGGTTCCCAATTGAGCAAATGGTTATTTATATAAAGGGAAATGCTGTCACTGTATGGGATAGACAGAGGCTCGGGCTGACAAGTGTGGAAGACACTGACTCAGCCTGTCAGTCTGAATGAAACAGATTATGTCACAATGGCTTTTGCTTTTGCCAGACGACTGCTGGCACATAGTTTGTGAGGTTTTGAGTTTTTCATGATGCCTTCCAGTATATGAATCTATATGAAATCAATCACGCTCACCAACCTAACACCATTTTATGTACAAGCGTCGCCACATTGTGTTACTGTTGTCTTTTATAGGGATCCTACAGAATTTGCTGACCAAGTCTTGAGTATGAATATAAATGCTCTCTCTTTCTTTTTCTCATCACCATGGTAGGCTGAGCACAGAAGATCTATTTTGACTACAAGACCGACCATGTGTGTGTGTTAATGTGTGTGTCACTCAGCCTTATTTGCAACAAAGCTGATTCACTCATTGACTTGCAGACCCTCATGTTCTCAATGCTCATTAACTACAAGACTTGATCTTGCATTTATTAAAGCTCAAAATAACTCTCCAGAGGTCATTTCTTAAGAGACAAGATGATAAATGTATGTGTGGAGAATTACCCGCGGGACTGACTCTATTGGCTCTGACATGGCAAATACCCTGAAGGCACCTGAGTCAGTGGCGTAATACCCCATAGTAACTAAAGTCAGCAAATACAACAAAGGTCAGAAACAAAAGTGCTGACCTAGGATCAGGTCAACACTGTAAATAAAATAGATAAATAATAAGTAAAATATATCATAAATATTCAGTGTTTAATATACAGTCACATTTTACTTTTTAATCATGTTACAGTGTAATTATACTGTAAGTACTGAATAATAAAAAAATAAATGGCATGTTCATGGGTAGTTGACAATACATTTTAAGCAGTTTTGCAGTGTCCTGCATTGTGACATGATATAATACATCAAAATATATTTTTAACATAAATAAATAATAATTATTATTATTTAAATATTATCTGTGCAGTTTTCCTTAACTACATTGAGTATTTATATGATGATAAAACAATGAATTAGTGAAAGCCAATACAAATGTTGAAAAACTTAAAAGCAACGGTGACCAGTTACAGAACACTTTCACCTACACATACGTATATGTTACAACATACTCCAAAATATTGATGTTAAAGTTCACCAAAAAATGTAATTTCTGTCATCATTTACGCACTCTCATACCATCCCAGATGTGAGAGTTTCTTTCTTCAGCAGAAAAAAAATTATGATTTTTTGTTTAATATTTCAGCTCTGTAGGTCAAATTTTTGACACTTCAAAAAGCATAATAAAAGTAATCAATTTAACTCCAGTGTTTTACTCCTTTTATTCAGAAGTGAGATGACAGATGTTGGTGAGAAGCAGAGCAATATTTAAGTCCTTTTTTTGCTAGAAATTCTTCTGCATGCCCAGAATGCAGTATGCATAAAGGAAGAAAAAAAAAAAAAAGAAGAAGAATGTGAAAGTTATCTGTTTCTCACCCACGCCTATCATATTACTTCTGAAGACATTGATTTAACCACTGGAGTCTTATGGATTACTTTTATACTGCCTTAAATTATTTATGGTGCTTCAAAATATTGGCACCCATTCCCTTGCATTGTATGGACTAAAAGAGCTGAGATATTCTTCAAAACAATCGTTGTTCTGCTGAAGACAGAAACTCATGCACATCTGGGATGGCATAAGTGTGAATAAATGATGAGAGAATTTTTATTTATTGTTGAACTATTCCTTTAATAACTGGATCACACATCATGAAAAATACATTAAAAGGAAAGCACAATTCTGCTATACTGGACAAAGTCACTTGATATTTCCGATAATTCTATTCCTTTAACACATTTATCATGTCCATGAACTTTTTTGGTGCTTAAAGACATTAGAAGACATTGATCTTGTCCAGATCAATTAAGTTGTTAAAAAATAATTTTCTGGGGCTTAAATTAAAGAAAAGATAAAAGGTCATGTGGTATAACCATCCAGAGAAAGTAAATTATATATATATATATATATATATATATATATATATATATATATATATATATATATATATATATATATACACACACACACAGTATACAGCTCTGGAAAAAAAAATAAGTGACCACTCCAAATGTTTCTTAAATTAGCATCTCTACACGTATGGCAGCCATTCCATTCCAGTTGTTGTTGAATTCCTGCTTGAAATGATTTGCCAGGAGTGGCATAAATTCACCCAACAGCAATGTGAAAGACTAGTCGAAAGCGTGCAAAGACGCACGAAAGCTGATAAAAATAATACAATATAGAGCATAAATAAAAGATTGGGAAAATCCCAAAATGCAAAAGGAATTTCATTTTATTATTATTATTATATATTTCTATATTTCTTTAACTGCCCATTTAAGTCTGTATGTAGTTCTGTATTTATTTTTCCTATGCACAACATGCTAATGAGAGAATGTCATCAACCATTCAGGCATCACAGCCAAGGTACTTAGGCCAATTTCATGGTTACACAGGATCAAGTTTTTTTTTTTTAAAGAAAATGATATGTTTTTTTGTTTTTATGTATGAAACCAGCATGGAAACAAAGATTATGCTTCTACTAACCTGACATATGTTTTAAACTAGATTTATATTTATAAAAAAAAATTGATTTCCTTTTCTCCCAATTTGGAATGCCCAATTCCAACTTAGTAGGTCCTGGTGGTGGCGCGGTTACTCACCTCAATCCGGGTGCCTCCGCTTCTGTGACCGCCAATACGCATCTTATCAATTGGCTCACTGTGCATGACACTGCAGAAACTCTGCGAAGACTAGTATGAGCCTCCACATGCGATCCATGCACAACTTACAACACGCCCCATTGAGAGCGGGAACCACTAATCGCCATGAGGAGGTTCTACCCTGCCTAGCAACAGGCCAATTTAGTTGCTTAGGAGACTTGGCTGGAGTCACTCAGCAGACTTAAGACTTCCTCCTGCCTAAGCTCGCGGAGGACAATTTACAGCAGATGTGACTTCAAACGGCAGAGCTCCTGGCAGGATTAGGCCACTGGATAAGACCCATCCTCTGGCTGCTTCTCTGACCCCTGTGTCAAGTCGGCAGGAAAAAAACAAGGCCTTGCTTGTTATGAGCCCCTGTTTTTACAGCTTGCTGATGCTGTCGTGCTTGGGTGAAGCTTGTCAAGTGAAACATTGCTAACTTTGACTCCTCTTGTGAGAGAGGCTGGAGGACTATTGAACACTTGCTCTCTCACCATCTTGAAAAGATGTGTTTGTAAGTGCAAAGGAAATAAGGAGCTAAGAAACATTTATCTTTTTAATACTTCTTAATGTGTGTGAGTTCTAATGCCGTAGAGCATTGGCTTAAACACGAATTATAAACCTTTCGTAAATCCTTATGCTAAGCTGCTTGCAAATCTCTTTAATAAAAACACACACACCGTTTATTAACATTTCAAGCACTGGCCAAATATTAAAACTATCAGGGATATTGACAAAAAAAAAAAAAAAAGCATTTTTGTTGGCAATTGTTTTTTAAATGTTCAATGACATTTACCTTCCTAATGGAGAAAAAAGTTTTCTTTTCAGTTATGCATATGAAGAATGCAAGTGTTAAGTTATTTAGTCATTAGCAGGTCCAGATGCATGGCATATGGAACATGTGGACTTTTATTTATTTATTTTTTCTTTTTTTCTTTTCTAACCTTGTTTTGGGGGGAAATCTGCAGAATTCATAATTTCTGTGGAGAAAGGCCTTTTAAATCATTTACAATAAGTGAATGGAAAATAAAAAGCTGGAATATGTAAAACTACTAATCGCAAAGAAGTGAAGTGCATGTGTTCTGTAGTGCTCTAATTTTGGATCGGGTCCAGAGGGGGTCAGTGAGTGAGGGCTTTGATCCAGATTTTAAGCTTTACCTCACAGACACCTACTGAGTGCTCAACCAGCAGAATAAATGTGACCTGAAGCCTATTTCCAGTCAAATTTATCAGCAGTGGAATCTATTTTTTTTTTCTTCCTTTTTTATCAGATGATGTGCTATGAGTCAAAATATCTTTACGGAATACTATAGAATGAAGCATATAGAAATTAAGATTCCTCTCAGTGTTTCCTCTCAGTGATCATATTGTAACTTTACATTAAGTATCTGTATAGGTTTAAAAGATTTAGATCCCATCCTATGTTTAATTTGTCAAAATTTTCATAACTCTCTTAAGCATGCTTTAGAGTTGATATGTGCAATAGACCAACATGTATCTGTTTATTTGAGTAATTGGCTAAGTACGATATAGTTCATTAAAAAAACTAAACAAAAACACATACAATATCAACATTTGCAAAAATAAACTGTGTCCCAGCCACAGATGTAATTTAGAAACTGAAAGGCATGACCAAATACAGTACTTTATAAAACGTTTTGCTGTGTGACCAAATGCTATCCTTTTTTGGTAATCTAAGACTTGAGAATTTTCCAGTAAATGTCATTCCATGTAAAAATATGATACTATTACTTCTGTATATTTTTGTGTTCAGTACATAATTCATTGTCTGAATGGCAGACAGATTTATGTTGAAATTAAATTTTGTGAACTGAGAAGGACGATGCAGTCCATCATTGACATTTAGAAGATAAAATTAAATATAAAAGACATCTGGAAAGTCACTAAAAGGGCTCTTTGCAACGTGATACGATGAAGACAGTAAATAGCTGGGAACCTGCAAGTGACGTAATCTCTTGAATCAGATCAATTTATTTTCAATAAGGCGGGAGACACTTTCATATCTTAGTGTTCACCAATTACAATTCTCCACCCTTTCTTGTAATTTAAAACTAATGATCGCAAATTGATTGCCAATTCTGTCGGGCCCTAATAAGTGTGTGGAGTTTTCCCTCCCACTGGATATACGCTCGCATAAAGCTGTCCCATCAATGTTAGCCAGCCTCTATTTAAATATCATGCCACGTTTACACTAACCTGGCACTAATTAAAATGTATAGTCTGAAAGAGTGCAATATCGGCATATTCTGTGCGTGGCAGGTGCCAGTGAGGGAATAATTAATGAGCGTTCCATCTTGAGTTTGAGAGTGAGAGAGAGAGAGAAACTACCCTAAAGTTTACCTCAGCCACCTCAAGACAATAGAGAATAGAGTGCATCTGAGTATTCATAGTACACTTGGACAGCAATGGCAGAGTAAAATTAATAGGTGTGTGCAAGCTCCTCTGAAAGCAGAGGGGCAGGAAGCGTGCAGCTTCATCACAGTGCTTCATTTGTATTAAATCACATCTTATCACTCTCATAACATTAGCAGGTCATTCTCCTCATGTGTATCAGCTCACTGCAATTAACAAATAAAAGCCAACTGACCGAATCTCCAGAGGTTTCACTCGCAATACATGATTTGTTCACTTCATTCACATAAATATAACCATGAAGTCTTCATGTGAATAAATGCAATGGTATAGAGATTAACACACAAAGCAATCTATTCTTAAAATGAGAAAAGCCAATTTAGGACAAAAAAATAATATTACCACTTAATAATTTCCACTTTCAATTATTTTATTTTTTTTTAACCAACATCAGTCCTGATCATAACTACCAAATATACATACATTTTCAGGATTTTAACCCTTTAAATGCCAGTTTGTTTATATAATGCCACTATTGTTTTTATTTAAAAAAGGCACACAAAAAATATCAGTCTGGGTAAATGATTAGCGATATTTTTGATGCATTATTTTTTTTTTTTTTTGTACAGTGTCAGATTAAAAAAAAAAACAAAAAAAAAAAAAAATAACACACACACTCAGGACCTTAGAGGACAAACATGTCTGAGTCAAAAAAATTTCATAAAATATTATAAATTAATGTCCTGATAATAACTACCAAATATTCATTCATTTTCAGGTTTTAAACCCTTTAAATGCAAACAGAAATAGGAAAGAAGCATGTATTTGCTCCATTGTCATGAGAAAAATTGAGCCATCTGGTGGAAAATATTAAAATGTAATCATTTTAAGCCAGTGCTCCAGAATGAAAGCATAATTTCATAGAATTCATGATTTTATGCTTTAATGGCACTAGGCTCAAACATTACAGTTTTAATGGGTTTCAATGGGGACATTTTTGTCATTTAAGATCCTGGGTAACTATTTTGTGTACACAGTGTACTATAGATTTATTAGGAACTGAGGCTGAAATATCAAAATTCCCCAAAAAATACACAAAAAGTATACAAAAAATACAAATTTATCGGAAAAGTAAAATGAAAAAGACAAAAATAGCCTGTAGGTCGCACAAGGGTTCAAACGTAAGTGTCATTCCACCCCTGCCTCTTTACTCAGGACAGTATGGGAGGACCGACCGAAAAACTCAGTGCTAACCAGACAGAGAGAGAGAGAGAAGGGGAGAGTGAAAGAGGGAGAGAGAGACACGGAGGTGTGTAGTAAACAGCTCATTACAAGCGCAATTTTCTTCAGTAAACATCCCTCGGAGATAAATCGACCAACTCTTGTTTTACGCTTTCACGAAGGATGATGATATGATACATGATGACGTGGATGTATGTTTGCCTTGTTGAGGCGAGTTGACCGTTTCGAGTAAAGACTACTGGAAAAAGTGGATATTGTACATTTGAATTTGAATTAAAGGTTTTAACGAGAGCTCAGCTTTGGGAAGAGGAAGAGAGGGAGCCGCTTCGGTTAAAAAGTACGCGGACATTGAGCTCTCCATACGGGATTCGGCATGCTGTACGGACGCGCAGCGGGCGGAGATGAGCTCGGAACCGAGTCGTTAAAACAGTATGTTACGGGAATGGCGCTGGATCTTTAAGCCTCGTCCATTCCACCGAGCGCATGAAGAGCAGGGCGAGATGGCTGTCTGAAGTGTTTGCTTTATTTCGGGTATGGATAAAATCATGTTTAATAAGGTAGGCTGGTTTTGATGGAGACATTGCAGTTATTCTCTGCTGAATTAAGTCTATTTACCCATGTTAATTCAGGGATATGGAGGAATGACCTCCATATATTAAGTTAAAAGTGTTTTTGACATAAAAGGCTACTCTTTGGTTGCATTGATCTTTGTATAGATTACGGGCATTCATCCGAAACTGTTCTGCTGTTTAACTATGGGGTTTTACTTATCCGCACACTATTTAAACTAATTTGATGAAACTTGTTCAGTCGTTACGAATATTTAACAACTGAAATAGCATGTATATTTAGTTTTGCACAAAGTGGGATAACGAAAGCGGTTTATCTGGTCTAACATCAATGCGTGACATGGCACCGTTTCTCTTCTAGTTTGGCAAAGTACTCTGTGCTCGTCTCACGGCTCCCAGTACCATCTAGTGATTATTCATTCACATCAACGGCCTTCGGTGGTCTTTTGAGATCACCTGATCCGCAGCGAAATGCTATCTACGGTACAAACATTTAATTCCGTTATATTGATTGTTTTTTCTTGCTCACTCTGTATGTCTTTTGGATACTTGCAGCATACAGGACTTGAGGGGGGGGGGGGGGTTCTGTTGTTCTTTAAATTTTTAATCGCCTATGTTTTTGTAGTGATTTCACAGAGATTTTCGGGTTTTGAAGTTCCGAGCAGGTTTATTTTAGGCCTTTGTTTGTCAGGTTTTTAGTATTATTATTATTATTAGCCTATTATTATTTTACTTATTTAACCCACACCGCTACCACCATCTGTCACACATTGTTTCTTGGTATGGATGTGTTTTCTTGCCAGGCATTGAATCTCTTAACTCTATTAACAAAGCTGGATGGGATATAGGCCACAATACCATATCTAATGCAAATGTGTTTGCTGAAGACTCCAGATGCCAAAAAGTGTTTTAATATATTTTACTTTGTAAAAAATACATAAATAAAGGATGGCGTTTGTCTGATTCTCTAGTGCCTTACTAGGCAACATCTGTCGTCTGTGCAATACTGCTTTTTAGATGGTCTGCTACAACATTAAAACATTTTGTGAAAATGACAGCTGTATAAATGTCAGCCAAAAAGCCTGTTTTCTGTCCTCAGGTAAAAAATAAAAGTTTCTTCTAACCAGTCTTGATTAAAGGGCTGCACCTGCCTTGCCCAGTTATAAAATAGTTGGTTTTGATGAAAAAACGGTACACATGCAGCTTACTTTAAATTTCAAATTTTAACTTATGCAGGTCACAGATAATCTTGAATCTTCTGGAAATGAAGTAGATAGAGTAGATTTGTTATGCATTGTGATTCTGAGACCTTTGTGAATGCAAACCTCTTTCACTGAGAGAAAAGCTTGCATTGATCATTTATTGCAGGTAGATGGGCTACATTATAACCCAGTCCTATTTAAGCACTCCTCACACTGAGCTCTGAGAGGACATCCCCCACTCTCTTAACTCATTTGATGTTTTTTTCCCTTTAGCTATGCTCAACGAGGACATGAGTCTACGATGCACCATGAAGACGCCATATGCAATATTCATATGCAAAAGCAGTAGTCATTCACTTTAAAAGACTTATAATTAACAAAAAAATGTGATTGTCTGCAGCATGATTATGCTTATGTTAGTGTGTTTCTTTTGATTTTAGTTTTACATTGCTATTAGTACTTTTTGTTTTCTGAAATGTGAACTCAGTGGCTCCCATTCATGCAGAGAACTAATGGTATAAAAGGGATAATTCACCGAAAAAATGAAAATTCTCTAATCATTTACTCACCCTCATGGATATGTGTATGACTTTCTTCAGCAGAATACAAATGAAAGATTTTTAGAAGAATATCTCAGCTCTCTTGGTCCATTAAATGCAAGTGAATTGTGGCCAGAACTCAACTCTCAACTCTCCATTAGCTGAGTATTCACATAGAACATCTTTGTGTAATCTTGCCTTCTGCTAGTTACACCAACATTGGCATTGTAGTAGCACTTGTTCTGACAAAAATGTCAGATTTGTCAGAATAATGCTTGCACTGAGCTCTCAACATATGAAGGCAATCAAATCTTCATATGTGTAAGCAAACTTACAGACTCTCGAAAAACGTTACTGACAAAAAGCAGCTTCTCGAGGGGTGTGTGTGTGTGTGTGTGTGTGTGTGAGAGAGAGAGATTTTAATGCAGCAGTACATACATTCTTTACTTCTTATTCTGAATTCTATACAAAGGAGATGTTCATAAAAGTAATCCACTGAAAAAAAAAATATTATTGTCTTCAGAAGCAGTATTATAGGTGTGGGTGAGAAACAGATCAATACTTAAGGCTTTTATTCACCATAAAGTCTCCTCCCTACCCAGTAGGTGGTCATATGTACGAAGAATGCAAGTTGCTGAAAATAAAAGGAGACAAATGTGAAAGTGGAAGTTTATATTAAAAATGGACTTACATTATAATATCTTAAACCAGCAGTTTTTAAAGTTTGTAAACTCACAGCCATCATATTGCTTCTTGAGGAATTCATTTAACCATTGGAGTCAAATTGATTACTTTTATGGACCCACAGAGTTAAAAAAGAAAAGTTAGACACATTTAAGATGGCAAGAGGGTAAGTAATTGATTAGAGAATTATTATTTTGTATTTTTTTTTTTTTTTGGTGAACTATCTTTAAGGGTGTTTGTTTCAAGTTTTGTAAGATTAGTTATGATTGTAATTCTAGTGTGTCTTATTTAGTCAGATAAATGTACTTAGGCTTTGGCCTGGTACGTTTTTGTTGCAACCCTGCAACTTTTTGTATTCTAATTCTTCCTTTTTTTGTAACAGGTCTCTGGACCCAAATGTCGCATCTTCCGGAAGCAGCTTGTGTTGGGGCCCATCAGCACTTGACAGCAGGCTGGGAGTTGGCCAGTGTGGCTCTGTGCTTCAGCACACTCTCAGTCTCACGCTGCTTGGGCCCAACACTGAATGGCTTAAGTGAGAAAACCCATGCTCTCCAATGAAACCACCTCTCCAGAGACAGACTAGAAATTATCGTTGGATTACTCCTTAAATTCCTGGTTTATCTGTGAACTACACATTTTGATAATCTTTCAGAGGAGATAATTTTGCTGGATTTGTGAGATTTCCAATTTACTCCCTGAGGTCTTCGATTTTTTTTTTTTTTTTTTTTTTTGCCATTTCCTTGTCCTCCTTCTCTTTTTCGTTATGGAGTTTCAAGCTGGATTTTGGAGTAATGATTGGACTTCATTTCTTCGCTTTTGGTTGACAGTGTTGTTGAGTTTGCATGTGCAGTTCAGCCCTGTCTCCTCCTGTCCTGAGGAGTGCCGCTGCGATAAAACATTTGTTTATTGTAATGAGAGGAGCCTAACGTCTGTGCCTCTGGGGGTGCAAGAGGGATATAAGACCCTCTTCCTCCACAACAACCAGATCAACAATGCTGGTTTTCCGGTGGAGCTACACAACGTAGCCTCTGTAGATACTGTTCACTTATATGGGAACCAGCTGGATGAATTTCCCCTAAACCTTCCCAGGAACGTTCGAGTACTACACCTCCAGGAAAACAACATCCAGACTATCTCCAGGGCTGCACTAGCCCAGCTACCCATGCTAGAGGAACTCCACCTGGATGACAACTCCATCTCCACTGTAGGAGTAGAGGAGGGAGCTTTCAGTGAGGCTGTCAGCCTTAAGCTTCTTTTCCTCACTAAAAACCACCTGAGCAGCATTCCTATCGGATTACCGGCAGATCTCAAGGAGCTGCGATTGGATGAGAATCGCATTGCCGACATTGCCGAGGATGCCTTCCAGAATGTCACCACCCTGCAGCGACTGTTGCTGG